>JACJUY010001099.1:83707-100327 GCA_014220935.1 Platorchestia sp. MABIK
ACGTTTCCTCACATTCATGTCTCACAAACGCACATCACAACGTTTCCTCACATTCATGTCTCACAAACGCACATCACAACGTTTCCTCCCATACATCCCTTATAACGCACGTCACAGCGTTTCTTTAAATGCCTTCAAATACTTCGCTGAACTCAAGAACGTCAAACGTCGAACAGAAACGAGGCAGACTTGACAGATCGACGTGGCAGCAGCAGCGGGAGGCGGAGTGGGTCGGACGGCGGCATGGCCCACGAGTGCTGAGCAAATTGACTGGCCGCGAAAAGGCGACGCAAGCACCAACCTCCACCGAACCCTCGAGGCTGGTCACGAAACACTGAGGCAATGCAGTCCGCAGAATTTGCAGCAGGAGTTTCCCCTCGAGTTTTGATGAATTTATGATTTTAAAAGCGTTCACGAATTTTCACTTTAGGATGTATTCACATCGTGCATTTTCAATTAAGGGTGAAATGAGAGTTTTTAACGTGATGGGCCATCAGATTGGGAATTTAAAGTTCATTTAGTGAAGCAGCATCGGCAGTTTCACGTAAATGGCATGTTGTAGATCATACGATGTAGATGCTTAATACAGTCCGTTGCTTTGATTAAATGCTTCACGGTTACAACTCATCTGCAAACATGAAACACTTATTTCCCCAATGAAATTCGTAAAAAAATTGCAAGATTTCAAAATAAAATTAGAATTAATTGAGCAATATACTTGGAAAAATAAATCAAATATAACCGTGATTCCATAGACGTAAAATATTCAAATATGAAATGTTTATCAGGAGTACATTTATCGTTCTAACGCCAAATATCAAGAAGTCGGTAATTTGAACCCGAGAAAAAGCAAGTTATTTTAAATGAAGGACGGAAATTATCGCGATTACGAGCAAAGCTGGCATGTAGGGGCCGTTTCAGGAGCCGAGTAAGAGCCTCACGAAGGGCAGAAAATTCGCCTCACACTAATTGGACCAACAAAGATCCAGCAAAATGCACGCCAATGAAGCGACAAATAAGTAAGCAGCCCATAAAAGGGAAATTGAGAGGCAATGTCGCAAAATAAACTCTACGTCTGGTGATAGGAATGTCTTTGCTTTATGTGGCAACTTCACGTGATAAAACTGCCTCATGGCCACCTCTACAGCTTGATGTCATCGAGTTTATCGTGTCATGAATTGATCAGTGAGACTGTCGTTTATTCTGCTAGAATTGTTTGGTTTTAGCGATACTCAGAGGGATTATTTAAGCACTGAAAACAAAGAAGGTGGTCTATGCACACTCATCTCGTGCTCAGTGATGTATGAACATTTGTGAACAAAAATTCAGTTCAATTCTAATTTTGGCCGCGTAACTTTTACTATTATTGAGCTAAATAGGTGCAAATCCAATAAAATGTAAGAGAACGCATATATTTTTTGGTTTGGGAACTTTTTCCGTTAACATGAGTACATAAACTAGTTAAACATGCATAACAACGACAACAATATTTGCTGATAATTAAGGTAGAAAATTTCAATTCTAAGAAGTCGCGTTCACGGCCATGCAGTAAAAACCAACTCAAGCACTATGTTTTTTGAATGAATTTGAGAATAAACATGAAGATTAATTGCATTAACATCTCAGGATTTCTCTATGTTGCAACCCTGACGCAAGTACATCGCAAATTCTACAGTCCAGTGGGTTTAATGAACACAATAACTTGAGACCGTAATTGATGCAAAACGTCTGCCAAGCTTACCAATTTCAGCGACCGAGTCTCGTACAGAAGTTCTGTCCAAAGAAAATGATGGCGCTTGTTTGTCATTGAAACTTCATTTGTGATAGGTTTCATTTTCATTTCCAATGTTTTTCAGTTTTTTTAGTCAAGTGTACATTTTTTAAGAAAAGTAAATGTTTTAATGCGATTTTTGAAATCTATTCCGTGTGTCTTTTGAGCGAAGCTTACCGACAACGTATTTTTTTAGAGAGAAATTACGTGAAGATGAGCGCTGTTTCCTTTCAGAGATAAAAAAATCAATTAAACATTGCTGCTAGAATTGATCAAAGGCAGTCTGAACCGAATGAGTCAAGCGTTAAAATGGTAAGAAAAATTATTTTCACCGTTTATTTTTCTAACCCTCGAGCAGATATGTGTATACATACATCAACTTCAAAGCGGGGCTTACTATGAATTTTTTTCAACCTCTCTTGGGCTCCACTTCGATAATTGCAAGCCTCGTAATTACCGATATGTTCATTCCCTGACTTCACGCTTGAAAACTCGAGGCAATTACATGGAAGATTATAAATAAACGCTAATTTCTGCAGCTTTCTCTTCTGATGATTTCCCATTTACTTCCAGGAAAAACTTGAACTGAATTCACCTGACTAGCATCAGAAGGAATCCCAGATCTATAAAACATAGCGCAGTCTTTCTCTGTATTGCCATTTTTAGAATTATTCTTCATGTTCAACTTAGTCATGATTGACATAGCGTAGAAATACAACCACATTTCAGCGAAACATTTTTCCCACTAAAAGCGATCGTTGTGCGGAGATTTTCATTGAATATTTTCAAATTTCAAATATGCCAAAGAACTACAGCCTTTTCACTTTTTGGTATTTTTCAAACCAATGGTATAATAAATATAACAAGAAAATTTCATTTTAAATATTGAAAAAATACACCACCCCCAGAGCAAAAAATTATTTGTTGCACTTCGGCAAAACGTTTAATATAAAGATTTTACAGGTTCATAACAGTTTGAAGAAAAATAATATGGCAAATATTGTAGTGTTCAGTGTTACTAGTAGTCAATACTGCACTTGCTCTGTCTGCGACAGCAGGTTTGAAAAATCATAGGGAAAAAAATCTACAAAACAAACCTCTGTCTTTGACACAAGACAGGTTATCGATTTGCGCAAAGCTAGGAAATCCGCCATAGAAGAGTCTCAAATGACGGTTGTGAGACTAGGACTGAATAAAGAACCATTGCTCAGTGGAAAAAATTGTGAACTGCAAACATCCAGTGGTAACAGAGCAAAAACTAAAATTATAGCTAGAGGACAGGCGTGCTCTCAAGCAATTGGTGAAAACTAACCGGCGGTATAGTGTTCAGCATTTTAACAGAAGAAAATTGGTCAAAAGAGTTGCACTACCACATTAAACCATTGATAAGTGAAGCTAACAAAACCAAGCGTCTTCAATTTACAAAGGAATACAATGAATGGACTGCAAAACACGTCGGATGGTCACATGAATCGAATCTCACCATGTTCCAGGAAGATGACAGAGTTAGAGTATGACTTCAAACCTGTGAAGTTTTGAGTCCGTCATGCATCGTTCCCACAGTATAAGCTCTGGGGCAGTGTCATAATCTGGGGGTGCTTCACTAAGTCGGGATCGGGTCAGGCAACCTCGTGCTCCAACAAAATAAAATCTCAGGATTATTCGAACATCCTAGGAGACCAAGTACACAAGCTTCTGAATTTTAATTTGTCTGATGGTTCAGGTAATTTTCATCACAACGCTCGCATTTATCGACGTAGTGAAAGATTGGCTCAGTGCTCATGAGGGATCATTGTCTTTTATAGAATGACCCTTACAGTTTCCTGCCTTAAATAAACCCTATCGAAAACTTCTGTAACAATTTTAGAGGGAGCAGTGAGCCTGAACACCTATTCTTTCTTCGTTGGAACTTTATTCTCAACGTTTGCTTGAACTTTGAATAAATTTTTGCCTGATAGAAAAAAGCCGTAAATTATGTTAAATGTGGATCAAGAAACATTTGAACTTGATTATTTTCTGTACATCCACATTTCACATTGGTGCGATAAACCTTTTTGCCGAGGAGTGTATGTGAGATCAATCATGCCCCAACTCAACTGGCATTACCTGCGTGAGAAAAGGAACACTCGATTTATTACTTTACCTCATGCTGAAACTCTTCTTCTCGTAACTATCCAAGCTTCTTTAACTCACCCTCATTGAGCAGAAACGTAAAAGCATTCAACACTAAACACAATTTTCTCTAAACGACATACGAAACCAAAACTCATCATTGCTTCAGTTTGACGCACCAAACCATTTTCCAGATCCTCCATTCAAACATGAACATATATTAAGGAAATTTGTATTCGCGGTCATTTCCAGAGTTTGGAGGCCCCATTCACCGCACACCTGAGGCTGGCTATGCTTGGCACGACGAAGACCACGAACTGGTCCGCAAAATCCGAGCAATCCCGGCCGCTAGTCCGGCACCTCAATAGAGAAAGCGGATTAGGCAGCCCTAGAATAGCAAGCAATTTGTTTTAATTAAGATTGACGGGTCCAAGAAGATTGCGTCGGTGTGGTGAGGAGCTCAGCTGCTTAGGATTGATGGTGGTCCTTATGACGTGGGGACTACTTCCTCCCATCGCTCTTGTCCTGGGCTTGTACGTGGAAATGAACGCAATGGGAATATTTTCGCCATCAAATTTTTAGAGAAGGTCCAAGGTAAGAGCTGCTTAACCTTTGTGTTACTACTCGTATAATTTTAGATAACATTGGAATTTATCAACGAACTCTCTGAGATACTAAAATGTATTTCAATTCAAAGGATATTTATTCGTGTCCGTAACATTTTCCCCATCAATCCCATGCCAGGATTTAGTTCCGCAGAGCGTGGTTGGGAATGCGTTGTTACTAGTGGTCGTTGTGGACGTTATTGAGACCTCATAGCTAAAGAAGTAAATATATGCGAGGCCTAAGGTAGTATCTTAAAGATTATAAAATGACGCAGTTATGTGTTTGACTCTGCAAACCCCCCTACTAGAACATTTAATTCAATGATGTTCCAAAGTTTTCTTCATTTTTCTGGTCTTACGTAAGGCAAATGCTTTTGGACAACCATCAGTTATAACAATTTGTGGTTAGTGAAAGATGTGAATTCTCAGTTCTCACACTTCTGATATTTTACCATCAGGCTGCAAACTAGAAGATAAACTCTCATGCACCGAAAAACGTGCGTCCTGAGGCGTTACTTCAGGATGCTGTTGATGATTTCGTTGTTGATGATTTTGTCCCTGTAGTTTGTATAATATAATTTTCATATCGTTTATGGATTTCCCCTCATTAAACCAGTCATGTAAACGTGCATGTTGACATAGGTGTGAATCGATGTTCGAAACTCCTGCGAATGTCGCATTGGTCTAATGCTGCGGTGCATCGTTTGCTAGATCTGATCCCGAATGCAAAAGAAAAAAGAAGCCGCATTACATAACACTTTATAACCCTAACGTTCAAAAGATCAAAAAATATCCAGGTTAATTATGTTTTGTCACGTTCTAGAAACAGTATTCCTAACTATTGCAGTCTGAGACATTACACGGCGGTTCACAATCAAACCTTGCGAGTTAGGTGGCACACAAAGAAAGATTGCGAGCCAAGTGGGCTTAAGGAAGCAAGGAGCGTGTCTGCACTGCGGACGAGATCACATTTGCATGCGCCATCTAGTGGAGGGTTGTGAGTCTCGGGCGGGACATTCGATGCATGAACGATAGAAGAAAGAGCTTGCTACAAAAGCTCCTTCCTCCCAATGAAATCATTCTTTCAGCTGATGGAGTCTTGCCCTCAATTCAGGAGATAGGGACGGCTTCAGGAAAATGGATTTTGTCTCCAGGTCCTGAAAGGCTTGAGAAGCACTCTCGAAGTCCTCCATCTTCTTGAACTACCGAAATTGAAACGAATTGCGCACTCCTGATGCTGAAATAAACTGCTCTCTTCTTGCACGATATTGGAGCCAAGCGCTGTGGAGGTGCGGTGTCTACTGAGCTAAATTGCGCTGCTCGAAATGAAGTGAGCTGTGCCTTTAATGCGCAACTAAATCGTGTCACCAAAGTAGAACGCACTATCAAGCAAAGGGTGGAGCACAGCGTCACGTTCAGAGTCCATGATGCTCGCATATTAAATGGAGGTGGGTTGAACTCATCAAAGCTTGTAATTAAGTTCAATGAGAATACCGCTGTAAGGCAAGCAGTTAGTTTACATTTTTTCACTTGATTCACTGTCGTAGCTTCGTTACTTACATAATGACTTTGAGGATATTTCGACAAATTCAGTACACCCAATCACAAATGCGGGATTCACTGTCTCAATAATGGCATTTACATTATAATACCACAACAGCGATTTAACTGAGATAAGCCTTCCTTCATAGTAATATTTAGTTCTCATCAAATAAACAATTCCACCAAGTACCTTCATATTCCATTTTCCTCATGCCATTCTATGCCGACGCTTATTAAACTATTGCACGAGAATGTATGGCTCTTTTCTCTGTTCAATATCAGGTATTTAAATCGTCGACAGTAGCCGAGTTGTTGACCTGCAAATACGGCACATGTTCAATCAATTCTCGCTTGATTTTTACTGATCTCGGATGCTATTGTCCAGAGCAGCAGGCATCCCTAATCCGCAGCCTACGGAACTGAAGCTGTGCTGGGTTGTCTTTGATCATTTCTATTGTTGTGTAAGGGCTCGCACTCCGCTTTGTAGCAAAGCACTGCCCTGCAAAAATGATACGAACAAACACTATTATGATCCGCAACTCGATGTTGGAACGAGACTATAAAACCTCTTTGTGATCGACTCCCATGTAGAGCCGGAAACCCCTTGTGCATGAATATTCCACTAGCTCACAGTGTTCGGTTCCAGCTTCGGTGAACGCCAACATTACTAGCTGATTCTACGGTAAATAATTCAAATCAGGGTATCGCTTCCATTTTAGCTCATGGTAATGGGCTAACATGTTTGGCTAAAAAAGTGATCTGAAGATGCTCTGAAATTTTTCTTATAGAGTGTTGAGTTTTAGTGTTTATACATTAGATTTAAAGCGTGATTTGTCGTAACTTCTGCTACCTGGTATACTTGGAAATAGTCACAGCAGTATCAACAAATGAATATTAATCTTAATAACTAATAAAGTGAAAGCGCTTTATTTCCTGTTTACTTCCCTTTCGACAGCCAATAAAAGATAAGATACACACTTGTGAGCGCAATCTCCATCACTCACTAGTTATTTCAACACGAATAACTGCATCGAAAATACAAGCGATCTATGATCACGAGAGCTATTTCAGATCTGTCGAAAAACGCTTTCCTGATATCCGCGAAAACACGGCGACCGCACGCCTTTGAAGCCGCTCTTCTTCCATCTGACGACCACTACACATCAGCGCGTGAATATCTCTCAAGTCTTTGATCTATTCCAAAAGCCCTTAAAATAAACCAAAGGTGCGGTCCGATGGCGCATTTCAAAGGTAAATCAGATTTGTTTGAAGTGATAAACAGTATCCGAGTATTTTGAGGGTAAATTCTCATATCTAAAATTCATGGAACATTGGGCATCTAGCGGAAACCCATATTTTAAGGGTGTTCTGTAGGGATTGCAGTACTACAGTCCACGGTCTTCAACATGGTTTTGTTGGTAGACTTTCAGGCCAATCATTTACTTTCTACCAGTGAACATATTTGGATAGCGTAATAAAGCAAATAATACTCATTTTTCTTTAATTTATTTGGTGCGTAATGTAATCGCGAAAGAGAAATGAATTATTGGAATAACGGAAAAATTATATCAAATTTAACTTCCATGATGATAAAAATTGTTTGAAATGTTGAAAAAATATGAATAAGCATTTATTAAAAATGGAATTGGCACAAGTGACAACGAAAGCAGATGAGGCGGTCCCCTCAATCATTTCAATATGAAAACTAACCTCAATTTAACGATAGTTAAACTGACCAGAGTTGCATGGAATGAGGTATACGTGTTGGAAAACAATACAATTAATACATGTTCAGTGACCAAAGAAAAAAACTGAGAACTTTGTCTTGACCTCTTTCCCTTGAACGTCCTCGGAAACAAAAAATAAAGAACAAGCTTATGAACGAGCTTTCCTTGCGTGAAATTATTGTTTCAATTGGCAGAATAGCAGGAAAAATAAATAAAAACCACTACTCAACCTGACTTAACTATTTAAGTTCATGCCTCCAAATTTTACTGACTTGCATCTACATCCTGTCAGCTGAGGAGTACACCAACATATTATAGCTTATCATCTTTACCAAATTATCTTTTATTCAAAAATAGCACGTAAATGTACCACCCAAAATTTGAGTTATTTTACCCATCCTTGAGACAAATATTTGTTCCCTAGCTTTGCCTTAAACTGTTGAAACATTTCGTAACATTCCATTTTTAAATTTTCATTGTGCTTATACAAGCGTATTTACCTTTTCATCAGCAGGGTAATCTATTAGATATAGATAAGAAGTTCGTTAAAAGGAAAAAACCTTAATGACCATTATCCAAAACGAACGACTAAGCGCGGACGGCAGCTTTTGCTCTGTCTCGACCTTCTCTCATGTAAGACGAATCTTCGGACTACTGCCGACGAGTTCGTACAACCCTCATGCTATTGCTGAGAAGAAAAAATTTATTGCACACAACACGAATGCACGTATTGTTATCGGTCTCAGTAGATCAATTCACTTTTTGAAATCAGCTCTCAGTAGCTTAAAGGGATGAAAATCTTCTGAAGTTAGGAACTCTTTGAAGAACAAAACCGTGATGTGTGTTCAAAGGAGCTTTTCGAATTGAGTTAAACTCCTATTTCACGTTGAATTTAGTAATGTGAATATCTTAGAAATTTTCTCGGAACATTTCAAATTTCAGTTTTACGTTGAACTAATTTGGTATTTAACGGTATTAACGAATGTGAATAATTTCTGAATTGAAAAAGAATCTTAACTGAGATGTTCACCGACTTGACTTTTTCAACGCATGAGTTTTACTCATTCTCTCAAATGACCATGTGACAGAGCATAGACTATGGGCAAACTATTTCTCTATATTACGCTTTCTTACAAGCAGGTAAAATTCATGTATGTTTTGATGATTCCTCCCAATTCATAAAGATCCTTGGAATCTCAAATTTTGCATGAATAATTCACTACCTTATTTTGCACGTACGATGCTCAAAAATCAATTCATTTTTAGTCTCAAATTTGCACTTTTCAAATCTTACACAAGTGAGCCTTGTAATCATAGGTGAAGCCTACTGGTGCCAGAGAGAGCAAAAAATTATTTACTCTGTCGAATATAATCAAGAATATCAGCGGCTTCACGGTTCCGCTGAGCAGGAGTTCTGCTTGACAAGAACGTTTATCGTAACAAGATCACGCCGATAAAAATTTGCAGCACGGAACAGGAAGCTGTAGAGGAACGCCAGGTTTCTGGCCGGCGCACGTAGCTCTGCCTTTAAATTGAGAAGAGAAGGCGGAAGCAATCTTGCAGGTTTCAGGTTTAGCACTTGACGACATTCGCAATCGCAGTCAAATGCTTGTGAGGAGCAGCGTAGATCTGCGAGAACGAGGTCTTCCATTCAGCGAGCAATGGAAACTGAAGGATTCACTTGGTGCTCTCTTGAGTTCAGTGAGGCTTAACGATGCTCAACGGTGTTTGCTCCAGTACGGGAGCTTACAATAACAAGTGCTTTGAACTTTTATAGAAGCTGGAGGGCCTCAACTAACTTTTCAATAACGGTCGTTCACTGGTATAAACTGTGTGCAAAATTTTCACACAAATGCCCCCCGTGTAATAAAAATGAATTCTTTACTTTAAATTTTCTCTAACAATTTCCTTGCTATCCTCATGAGTTCGTGCGTTGTTAAAACTTTACACTAAGAAGCCGCTGTAACAGTGGGGATGGCCGAGTGGTGCGAAATCGCGTCTTAAAGTTGATTTACTCGTTCACTATACGCAGTCACACACCACGATCAAAGCTCTCCTTATCATATCGTACTTGATTCTTGTACCGCCGAAAGTTTGTGCTCAATCACTTGACAGTTTGACTCTGACCGAGTTAGCCAAGACCGTAGCAAACAAACAAGTAAATCAACTTGAAGAATGACACGGACAAGTGGAAGTTTGTCACGAAGGACGAAGCCGACTGCAACAATTAAAAAAAGAGTGCTGCGTCTGAAACGATGAAAAGCAGAGGTAGTTGCATGTGTTGCATTTGGTTGTACGCGGAAACTTCAATAGGTATTTCTAAATACCTCGTTAATTGTTTAATGTCGTCTTTAATATACATCATTGTTAACATGTGTGATTGATATTCGTCTGTTCTGAGATAAATTTTAATAAAGCGTTCAGTTAAAAATTACGAAAGAATGTCACCTAAAAATTACAAAAAAACCCTCAGTGTTAGCGCGAATAATTCGGTCGATTCTATCAAAAGCAAACTGTGATGAACAGCTTGAATGCAAATGGCGCGGATGAACTGAACAAAATAGGCACGGATCCCAGGTTGAATGGAACACCGCTGTCATATGAAGCACATCGCCGCCAGTATCACTCGCTGATGTGAACCTTCACATCACATCAGGCCCTGACTTGTGCTTGTGTACAAACATTATGAGCTGTAACTTAATGCTATGCAAAAACGAAACAAGGTTTTGATGCCTCACATGTTCGCATCTAACTGCAATAAGCGGTATTGGGCTCAAAGAATCACTGTTACGACTCCTGACTGCAAGCGAAAGACACTAACGTTGACTTTGTTTGAAGGTACTGATTCCGATAAAAATTAAAGATGCCGGTAACTTAAATAAAATAAATTTGATCCAAATTGAAGGAATTGATATTTGACTTCAGTTAAAGGTAGAATTTCATATGGTATGATTGAATCAGGTAAGGGGTATTAATATTTGACGTTGATTAAAGAGACTGATATACGACAAAATATAAGGCACTTGATAATTGATGCGAATAAAAGGTAGCACCTAATTCGTTATGCTACATACTAATTCGAGGAACTGATGTCTGATTCCCACTAAAAGTACTGACATTCGAAGCTAATTAAAAGCATTGACTTAAAATGAAGAACGTTCGATGCACTGAAATAGCCTTGCTGAAATATTACTCACAGAACAAACGGCGATCAATTCACCAGTCGCATTCAGATTCTGTTCACAAGTTGATGTGAGTTGTTGTCTAACGACTACACTTCCAAAGATGTCTCCTTAATTACCTAATGATTTGTGGTAATGAACTCCGTTTGTTCCCCGTCCTAATTTGTGCCTCAATGTAGCATCAGCACATTGTAATTCAATGAGTTATCTTTGAAGATTCAATACAACATAGATCATCCTCGTTGATGAGACTCTGAAGACCTTGATTCCATTAACGTACTGAGCTAGTCTTTCTTTTCTTGAAACTAAGTGAAACTGAAATTTGTACTGTCATTCGGAAAACATTTTTGAAAATCCACTTGTAAACATTAGGCTGGTTCCGTATTCAGTGTCACAGTATCTATATAATATTCTGCTTGTTTCTTCCTTAGTTAGTTAGTTACTTAGTTACTTAGTCCGTCCGTTACGCTCTCATCCTAGTTTGCGGTATCATGGATACCGAATTCATTAAAAGATGCCCTTTACATACATTGATAGGTTTGACAATAATTTATCAGGATAGGTTCAGCCAGGATGGGTTAGGTTAGGATAGGGTAGGTTGGGATATGTTAGGTTAGGATGGGTTAGGTTAGAATGGGTTAGGTTAGGTTAGGTTAGGTTAGGATAGAATAAGTTAGGTTAGGTTAGGATAGGTTAGGTTAGGATATGTTAGGTTAAGATAGGTTAGCATAGGTTAGGTAATGGTGATGAAACTTTTTCCTGTGTGCACGGTTTTTTTTTGTGTTTGACATATTATAAGGATAGCTTCTGTTAGGATAGGTTAGGATAGGATAGGTTAGTATATGTTATGTTCGGATGTGTTGGTTTAGAATTTGTTATGTTATAATTTGTTAGGTAATGTTGGCCGCTTTTTTTCATGGGTCCGCCTAGCTTAACGATGACATCGTCCATGGAATTTCCACGGGTCCTGCGAGTTTACAATAATTTCTTATGAATTACCAATTTCTGGAAAAATATACTCACTTTAAAACGTGAAACTTTTCTTGGAACATTTCTTTATAGCACATTCTGTTCAGTAATAAAGAACTTAACATCTAGAGCTAGAGGGATAGAAATGAAGACTTGAGCGCCAATTCAACTCTCAAGGGCGTGTTGTTGTTGCACCGTTTTCACTGCCTAGAGTAAAATATCCTAGAAAAGAGATTTCCATTTTGTTTCTTCAAATTATATATGTACTAGTCCACCCCCCTTATATCACGTCAGAATATTTTTATCACGAGTACTGTTGGGATGGATGTATGTGTTTGTCATCCCCATCAGAAAAATTTGCACAAGAAAGGTATTGAATACCGTCATTTTTGACGGGCCGTGCACACTAGTGTGTAATAATCGACAAATCACATGACACACGTTCTCATTTCTTAAGCATGTATCACAGATACGCTCATCACACACTTTTGGCTGGCTTCGGACAGACGGACGCGGCTCTTATTATAGTATAAATTTAGCCCCTGGCACGGTGACAGTCTACTTCTTACGGTTTTTCAATCAATTTAAGACAATAATTTTAAAAATATTCAAAATCCAATCTTCTCTCTTTTAATAAACGATGTTCCTTCTTTTCTTCTTCTGTGATTCAAAACGAGAGTCTTGTAACTTCTACTTGTGTTTCTCTGATTTACGTTCGACGTTGGTTTTTCCCTGTTGATTATTAGCTACAAAGTCTACTTTGTAAACTCAATGTTAGTTCAAATGTTTTTTATCATTCTAGTACCTGGAGGATTTAATTCTTTGCAACGACTAATTAATTTTCTCTACACAACCGTAACATGGATACGATCAAACAAGGCAAAAGAATGTCACCTAAGAATCATCACAGATCATATACGAGCTTATGTAAGTGTTCTGTGGAATCATTGCCAAATAATGACAATAAGACTCGTGGAATAAAACACTTCATTTTAAAAATAACTTATCTGTTGGGTTCAGGAGAAATTTTACGTGAATTTAAACATTTTTTTTTTCTTTTCACCTATTTATTTCTCTGAAGTAACCATGGCGGCTCCTTCTCTGTGTGATTACTCATGAGTGACATCGAGGAGAAGCAGCGAAGCCTCCCCCTACATCTGTGCAGGGCCCGCACAATGTCTCAGCGTGACAGTTCATGATCAATGCAGTGATGGTCATCTCAATTTCTTCTGGAATGATCTTTGATCAATTGAGATGCTCAGTTAAAGCTCGACAATAACTTCTATTCCGCACTTTCAAAAATCTTGAGAATGGAGTACTCGTAAAATGCCCTGAAAAATTTAATGCCCGGGTTAAATCAGCGCTGAAGGTGAAAAGCGCAAAGCGAAGGATGGTTGATCAACACGAGTGCACTGATAAGAAAAGACAAAAACTAGCAGTTGGTAAGCTGAAAGAATGTGAAAATGAAAAATTTCAGCAACATGTGTTGCCCAAATGTGCTAAGTAAATGTTTAAGTTCATCATAGAAAGTCCCTATGTAACACAGAGACCATGAACGAAGCATAACTAATCAGATGTTGAGAAAAGAAGAGTAGGACACAGAGCAGAAAAGGAAGAGCAAAGTATAACATAACTCACCAGACGTTGAGCAAAGAAGAGTAGGACACAGAGCAGAAAAGGAAGAGCAAAGTATAACATTACTCACCAAACGTTGAGCAAAGAAGAGTAGGACACAGAGCAGAAAAGGAGGAGCAAAGTATAACACAACTCACCAGACGTTGAGCAAAGAAGAGTAGGACACAGAGCAGAAAAGGAGGAGCAAAGTAGGGCGGGAGCGGACAGAGGGGAGAAGAAATAAGGGGTGCAGAGCCCGCAGACGCTGAGCATTGCTCATTTTGCCGACCATTAGGCCGGCCAAAGCAGGATGCGCGATGAACCGTAATCTGCCTTTGATAGGGCGTAGAGCTGGGCGATCGACTGCGTGCCGACCCGCTCCCTCGCCTTAATGTATTCGCCCGGCAGAATATAATACATTCCTCCTGCAAAAGAATGGCCTCAAGTTCTGCATAAAATAACGCTTTCTCCAGCGGGCTTGGGTTGAAGTTGATCGTTAGACACGATCTATGCACGCAGATCGTGGCGTTTGTAGTTCATCAGAAGCGCATCAGCTGGTCGGGGCTCACGGAGATGGAGTGAGTGATGGTGAGGAGAAGTGCGGGGTCTGTTGATGGTGGTGATCGCGATAGTGATGATAGTGACTATGTGAAATTATAATGCTGATGACGGTAATAAAGGCATGAAGGTGCACGGAGTGTAAAACATGTTGCAAGGATCTAGGGTTAAGGGGAAAGTGGTGATAGAGATCGCAAAAATTAAAGTGGCTCTGTGACGATAATTTTCGCGTAAGCAATAACTTAGTGCATTATGAATTTTATGTCAAATTACCTAAACAATGTCGTCAAATGGGAATATCAAAATACATTCTTTTGACTTTGATTTTTGACGAACACAGACTACAGAATTTACTTGCAGAAACGTTGGCTTACAATTGCGAAGAACAACAAAGAGTTTTGTGAGAGTATCTCTCATTGAGGTTGTTCTTATTTAAATTAAGATCATACTTTGCCATTAGAGAAACTATAAATAATCAGAAATCTTTGAGCGAATCTTTCACTTGAGGTTATGATCACTTTTTATTGAGGAAAATAATACTTCTCCCAAGGAAAGTTTGTGCTTGTATGAAGCGTCCTCGTGAGAGTAATATAATTTGTGAAAGCATATATGCTTGTTACTGCAGGTGCAGATATGCGTGTTTCCATGAATGTACAGGTAAGTTTGCACTCGGTTACGTACGTGACCATTCATAAGTACGATTGAGAGTATGATCCCGTTAAATCGGATTCCTCTTCAAAAGTGCACACTTATATTGTTCTTTTACCTGAAGATCGAACGGAGGGCTTGGCAGAATATACGAAACTGGAGACATAAAGTACAATCTCTGCCCTATAAATATCCACAATGCCCACTAGACCTCGTATGACTCGAATGCTCCTAAAGTGTTGGCAAAAAGCGGCTCTGTTTAGTGCTACTTGAGTTCCACCGAGAGTCTCGCACACTCTCACTTGAGTCCTCAGTTTGTGGTATTTTTCCCGATGTTTCACTTGTTATTTTCCTTTTCAGATAACCTTTCAGCTGATTGCTTTGGTTGAACTTCAGTGATTATTTCAGCGGGTAATGCAATCTTAGAAAAATTAGACGGGGTATATTCAGATTACAAATTCATAGATTCATAAATTCAATGTTCACGAATTTTCAAAACTCCATCATTAGGTCTTTCCACTTTTCATTTGGTAATGGAATTTAGCTTCTTCAAAACTTAATAATAAAATTTTTTGCTCCCTGGATGTACGTTTGCCAAGCAACTGATGGATCATAGATTAAAAAGAACTAGCATTACTTTTTAACATCTGGTAATTTAACTGAAAGTACATTATTTAGTGAACGATTTCACTCAATAGATGAAAAACTTGTTTGAACTCGTAACTGTAAATCTTAATCATCAAAATGCTGCACAGTAGCTAATAATTAAGATCGGGTGCTGAGCAATGATTTTAAGCTCACTGAAGGAAGACTTACATCATGTCACGTCTAACAAATTCAGTTAATACAATGAAAAATCACAGGATAAAGCGTGAGCTCATCCTACACAGTACAGAAATACAGGAGGGGATCCTTTAAAACTCACAAATACGAGAGAGCAGATACCGCACCAGTCTCCGCAGGATAACCCTTGATTATATCCTGCAAAACGCCCAAATACGAAAGAGCAGACAGAGTACCAGTTTTCCCACGCTGTCAGAGCTGCCCGGACAAAACTAAGCTACCAGCGCCGCAGCTTCGAGATCAGCTAACTACACCTTTTCACTTCAAATTAATCCGAGTCAAGTTCAATTTAATCCAAATCAAGCTCAATTTCATCCAAGTCAAGTTCAAATTAATCCAAGTCAAGTTCAATTTAATCCAAGTCAAGTTCAATTTAATCCAAGTCAAGTTCAAATTAATCCAAGTCAACTTCAAATTAATTCAAGTCATATTCAAATTAATTGAACCCTAAGTTGAGTTATAAATTGACTATCACTTGTTAATTTGAGCTTTTTTGTGTTAAATATGCATCTATTGGATGCGATGAGCAAGACAGTCGTTTTTCCTTTTAGCAAGGAATACATAAAATTTTTCCAATATAAAAACAAGCTGTCGTAAAATGTGGTAAGGATCCAGTATCAGGAGGCAGAGTGTGATTCAGATCTTTGAGCGGTGTAAAAGATGCAAGTCAATTATAAAAACTTCGTATTATACTCATTAAAGTTGTTTTACAATTCTACATTGATGACAGTATGCATACATTCAAATATTTACGTTCAAAAGTAATTTTTTGTTACACATACACATGGTTTCGAGGATTTATTTACACTTATAGATATTTATATGCGTGAAACTTCACATTATCACATTCATATTTACATATATATATATATGAAACCATATACATGCAGGTACAAAAGATTAATACCGGACGATATGTATATTTAATCTTTAAAAAATATACAAATGCGTTTCACAGAGTACTAATGTACGGCTCCGTTTGATTACAATTTATATGAGTACAGATACATTCCTGCATTAGCAAGAAAGATGTTGCCACTGCTCTCCAA
>JACJUY010001099.1:130765-141938 GCA_014220935.1 Platorchestia sp. MABIK
CAGACCCAAAAGACTACAAGTACCGGCAGTGCCAACTCAACAAACTGACAATGGCGGCAATTCAGACCCAACTGATCACAACTGGAAGTAGTGCAGACCCAACACACTACAAGTGGCTGCATGGCAGACCCTTTGCCCCTCGCATGGTCTGCAAAAGAGCAAGTTTGAGCAGCTCGTGACCGTCGCGATTGCCAAGAAGCTTCCAATTGAAATGTAAACCAAAGTTGGGACCGCAAGTTCCGCAACTGCCGAGCTGCCATTAGTTAAAGAACGTGACTTGACGCTCAAACTCTGACACTCCTTTGCCAAGCACGAGAGAGACGCGCGCCTTTTCCTTGTTTGAAGGACTCAAAGCTCTTTGTTTAGACAAGGCTGTAATAGCGAGGCGCATCCGAAGCCTTTGTTGTGGAATTATTCCCCCGATGAGAGGAAATGCCTGCGGTGTCTGAGAAAACGACTAAAGAGATGACTAAAGACGAGATGACAAAAGACAAGACGTCTTCAATTACTTTCCTCAAATGTCGTGATAGCGATCTCAAGACGTAAGTTTTGAATTCTCTTTGCGTGTATGACAATAAGGAATCAGCGTCTAAATACATTTTTGGTATCATCTTGATAGGAACGCGTATGGTAAGCGATAATTTTCTCTTTGTGGGACGAGTGATAATCATCATAAGTAATGGCCTCATGAGGAGATGCTTCGTCAGTGCCTACACAAGTTGAGTGCTAAGGCTTGTATCAACAAATTACAGTTACTTGGTAAAATTAGAATGCAGGATACTTCTTCATATTGCAAACAAGAATCGATTTCTCTTTCTTATGTCGGAAGTATTGTCTAGAAGAGCTAGAAGAAGTTTTGAACCTGTATTGTGGTTCACCTTATGATTCATGAACATGTCAGGGAATAAATGCATGTTGGTGAAACGAATTACAAATATTTTACGGGAGTTATTGTGCAAAATCTATTCCAGAAAACACAGCTTATGACAGAACTTTTGCAACGATAGGAAGCTTATCTGAACATAATTTATTGGTACAATTTAAACAACTTGTTTAAATTGTTTAAATTGTTCCAATAAAAACAGCGCAGCCTTCCTAAGCTACCATAACTCTGAATTGCAGTACAACTCTCTGTTATCGGTGGATTCTCATGCTTTGTGAAATGACGAGAAATTCAGTACAATCAATTCAAAAGCCATCAACTACTAACAGAATATTTTTCATCATAAAATAAGAGTTCAATTGTGATCCTTTGCCCTTCATAATACTTAAAAATAAAGAAAGGCTTGAATAACTAATGAACATAAATTCTGAGAGAATTTCAGGTCATCCTGCGTCCGAAGCTCTTAACCACGAACCAGTAATGTTGCTGAATAATTGTGCTCGGAGCACATCCTAAAGCTGTAAATGAGGAATGAAATAATGGTAATAAAAAAATTCTTTAACTGATAATAAACATTAGCTCACTTGCTTGCTTACTTGCTTTGTCCGTCTCTCTGTCACGTTCTTAAGGATGCTTAATGACCGTATCTCTGATTTGAGTTTAACCAGTGCACAAGTACAAGAATATTTTAATCGCGGGTACTATTAAGATGGATTTATTTGTTTGCCATCCACATCTGGAAGATTTATTGATGGAAAATTCTAAATCCCGTCATTTTTGACGGGCCGTGTACATTAGGAATGATAATAATGATAACCCTGCCAATGAAGATTCCCGGCTTGTATTCTTTCATTTTCAATTTTAATGAACCGAAACCTAACTTAACCTTGGAAATTTATCCTATTCTAACCTTACCTAAGCTAAACCTGTCGTCTATGTTCCAACGTTGAACAAATAGGAAAAAGCTACAGATTTCGCTTTCATGCACAAGCGCGGTGGCCTACTAAACTAAATGATGGCGTTGGGTTTCAGGTCGTCCGGATCCGAACGGGAGACACTTCACCCTAATACGTGCGACTCCGTCTACTCCGATTTTCGACTCCCGACTCCCGACTCCGCAACGCGACCCGGGAAATTTTGGCATAACAGAAATCTTTTAACACTTCGACAGCAATAGGTTAAACTGAAGTTAATATTTAATAAGTTAATACCTTCATTATAAATGAAATAGCAAGGATAGTCTCTTTTAAAATAGACATTATCACTTTGCGTGTTTAATGTGTCAGAACTAAAAATATACAGAAAGATGAACGTTTTGACCACAAAGGACATCTAAATTCTAAATAGTTAGACTTTGCAAACGGCAAAACATTGACGTAAATTAATACCCTCATTTAATGAATATTTGTTCATTTACTGAACTTCATTCAATTTCTAGAAATTTATTTTAAAGCCTTTAAAGTCAACTGTTGGAAGCAATATTGAAATTAGCAAACATTAATTGGATGTACCTTTATTCCGCATTGATTACGTATTCGGGAAAATTGAGTTTGTGACTTCTAGTCGGACAGCAGCATTATGAAAATCCCCTCCGTGCCCGTCAGCAGCTCAATTCGCTGTCAATGTGTTGAATATTAGATGAAGAAGTCAGCATAGAGATGTAATAACAATAAATCACTTGACAATGAAAGAACTGATAGTTTATAGGTTCGAACATTAATGCTTGAAATTTTTTCGGTATTGTAAGAAGAATAAATCCTTTTTGAAATTAATAATTTAGTAGGAAGAACAGTGCATATAAGTTAACCTCGAAATATATTCTAATATATTTGACAAATTCTAATATAGTTGAATTTGATTTTTGTTAATCTAAAAATTTCTACATGCTTTCAAGCTCACCCCGTTGACATCCAGTCACTTAAAGCAAGACTCATTCACTGCAACATTTGCACTTTTTCCACTAGTGAATTTATTGCTACATTGCGTCTGAAACGTGAGATGTTCGTTGTAGCCCAAGAAGATAATGAGAGTATTAGAAGCCCGGCAGACTTACGATCTTCCCGCATCACCAAGAAGACCAGTAAAGGCACTTACTTCTAGTTAATGAGCTCTTGAAGGCAAGTCGCATAATATCTTGACATTTTTCCCACTAGTCCCGTGAGACACGTAATCTCGCGTGTCGCGGATTTCCCGCTAGAATTCACGCAAGGATAAACAGTCGCTTATGAGGACACTGCTGAGGCTGCAGTGCTAATGACCGCAAAAAACGGATGGGAAATTCTGAGGCTGTAATCTTTTGCTGAGGGCGGCAAGAATTGCTGCGTATAAAGATAAAGCCAATTTGATTAACATTTTTAGGGTGTGCTGCTTGATCTTTCATATCCTTGGTTAGGGTGATCTAAGCCTGATTATTGACTTGGTGAAATATTTATCAAACACTAGTGAAAAAATAGTGTTGCTCCTTTCGAACCCAATAGAGGTGTACCATTTTAAATGTTAGTTCATCTTAAGAAAATCGTTTTTTAATTTTTCAGCTCCGTCACGGATTTTTAAATTGGTGTGTGAATACCATGTAATTCAATTGCCACTTTTCTGTCTCTGATGCACTGTGGAGCCATAAACTGTTCTCTTAAAATAACTTTCCTCTCACTTAGAAAAAAGTCAACTCGCTGTTTTATAATTGTTCAATTTGAATTCCAGCGACGTATTCTATACTTAAAGAAAGAGTTTTGACAAACATTAAGCAATTCCTAAGAATTTATTACATGCACACTTATTATCACTCACCATGATCAATGGAGAACTTGATGATTTTTTTAATTTTTCGATTTAAAACCTTTAATAAGCTTCACCTACTGTGACAAGTAACTTTCTTCAAGGTAATTGGTTTAGTCGTGGCTTTAGACATATGATGAACAAACTTTTAGTTGACGTTACTCCTGCAAAAAAACACGTAAAATCATAAAAATTCTGAAATTTATGTGAATAACGAATGAATGCTCAATGAAATTTTCGATTTCTTTATACATTGATTCACTCGATTTCAGTTTTGAGCTTCTCACTCCCCGGAATATTCCTTCAGGACATGAAATTGATGAAGTTGACCTCCCTCGGATGAAATTGACATCAAGTGTTCAACCTTAAGTGGAGGGATGAAACCTACGCATTGTATTGATGTATCCCTTCGAATATTATCGTAAAATGTTCTAAGTTTCTTCAAATATTACGGCAAAGGAGACGTAAAAACATGAGAAGGAAAGAATTCTGTCAATCGATTTTTGCAATTTGAAGCATATGACGTCTTGAAATTTTTCGGTTGTTACAACTTTTTGTTTAAAAAAGCCATTGATTGAAGCAGTAAAATTTCATTTTGAGCTAATGAAAACAGTCCCTGTGCTTCATTTATTTAAACTTTGTGAATATGAAATTAGATTTTAAAATGAAAAGTTTATCTAGCAATTCATTCTCTTTTACAAACTCTTAGAAAGCTGTCATTTTCTGCCGCAAGAAAACCATGCACGTGCATAAGACATCCGCAGTTTATTCGTCATTGCTAAATTATGTTGATTTCAATAACTCTACGTTGGTAAGAAAATTTATTCAGTTTCATTGTTTCAAAAAACCCTTTTTCAGACAAATTCTAATCGTGCATGGATACAACCCTTCATGTTTAGAATTGCGAACGAGAGTTCATTTCGTTAGAGCTACAGCGTATTTTCATTCCACTCTATCTCTTCCTGCAGTAAAGCAGCATTCACAAACTAAGGAAATTCAGCAGGTTTTCCCCGATGGCGTAAGCCTATTTCACTCGGAAGTATAAGTTTCCGCAGCAATGACGCTCCGGCCAAAGCAAATGACGCTTGCGCTTTTTTTCGATGCGCAATGTTATTCGCACGGATCCATTCCCGAGCAGATCAGAGCGCTTGAGCCGCCAGTGCTCGGTCCGCTATCCTATGCAAAACCGCCGAGAAGGCGAGCTATTTTTACGTGTCCGCGGGATTGCACCGCTTAAGATTTATTTTTTGGTCCGTGTGGTCGAGCGTAAGAGTTTACTGAAAGTACACTAATGGAAGCCAAACATTTGCATCTAAAACCGCGCTCGCCGTTGTGGCTGTGTGAGCTCCGCGGTTGGATTTTGTCAGGCTTTCTGGGCTCTTAATGGGAATGTTATACCAGGAGCTGGGGCTGGGCCTCGTGCTGGGCCTCTTAGCGAGGGTTGCTAGGGATTGTATGACTCGCCTCTGGCAGAAATGGGGACATAATGATGGCGGGCTGGTTAGGCTTCTTACAGATGTGCAGTGGTGCAGGCATTTGCTTCATTTAGCCATACCAATATTATGCCTCATGCACAATGAGCTGCTAAATATGATTGGTTGGTTGGTTGGTTGGTTAGGCTACTGCTCGCTATTGTTGATACCGCCGCCTTCATTGTAATTATTATGTTGAAACTAATGATCGATCTTGTAGCCGACGAAAAGAATTGTTTTCAGTGGTATAATGCAAATGGTGAACGTTAGAAATTACTTCCTGGTCCCTGAATCTGTTGCGGCAGCGAGCCACATCAAGCTGGTCATCAGAACCGATTCTGAGTAAATCGACGAAAGAAGAAGCTGTTGAGCCTTGAAACCATGCAAATAATCACTTTAGGGAAGAGTTTTGGCTTATGGGTCATCACAGGAAGCTCGAACAGCTACTTTTAGTCCACTATAGATTCTGTAAATGAACGTTTTTTCTAGAAAAGAACTGAAAAATGGGTAGATATTATTTGTTGGTAAATTGAAGCAAAGAAGATCCAGGTTTTTTCTGACAGTGAGAGCAGTGAAAATTTTATACGCATTACTATTTCTCTGAGAACGTTTCGTCGACCTAGTATGAGCTCAAATACATATTCTGCGTAAAAAGGTTTATTATTTGTGGTCATCAGTTCCACTCTTAAATATTCACTGTGAACACAATAATTTTCAGCTTTTGATTTCACATTGTTCGTTAGCATCAGGCACCTTGACTTTAAATGATAGAGCATACAAGACATTCCCTCTCCGGCATGAGCTTGCGCACGAAAGAACAGCGTTCTCTCGTTGATCATCCAGCTTCGAAATGAAGTTTGTTTAACTGCGATTGATTATTCACGCCGAGCATAAAAAATTATTTATCCCTATTTTCTGTGAATATCATTTGATTGCTGAGCAATAAAAATAAAATAATAATTTTTTCCGTTATGTAATTGTCTGTTTAAAAGTATTGTCCTTCTGAATGCATACAATACACTTGGATAAAATTAGTTTTCAAGTCATGCTTTTCCATTCAAACGAAAGTTTCTGCTTTTGTTCACAAAGGACTTAGTAAGGAAGTGACCGGAAGGAGCTACTGAGCACAAGCAGCACACTATCGACGAACGTTTGTTTCATTGCCGAGGTGTGCGTAAACATTTTGTGATCAGTTTACTTTTTTCAACGTATATGAATGTCACTTCATTCACATTAGCTCGGCATGCAACAACAGCACGCCTTGGAAATAAATTGTGTTCCATACTTCAAGGATTTAGCTCCGCTGAAAGTAGGTTTGTTTTCCATCGATGCAGTACAGTCTGTTCGTCCGCACGCGGTGGCTCGAAACAAGTTATAAAAGCTGAGATTTGGACAAATTACACTTAAGATGAACGTTACCATAGCCAGCCACTTTAAATATCTTGAGGAGAATTCCGTACTCAGTATTCTGTATGATAAAACCATTATCTACGAATTTCTTCCCATTTCCAAATAGCATTCACATGATGAATTTAAAAATCTGAGGTTCTATAAGGTTAGTAGATTCTCGGTAAGCCCGGCATAAGCTGGATTTCTTACACTAGCCGAAAATCAAACTTCTATAGTTTATCCTTTCAACTGCGATCAAAATTTTTTAAATAAAATCACCTTAAAAATATATTTCTTTTCACTATCAACGTGAATATCATCATCAAAAGAAAAGTTTTCCAAAATCCCAAGGAAATATTCGAGGCCTACAATGGCCCGCTCCAGACCGCCTCACCCATACCAGGCGCGCGGTCACCGTAGATTTCATCCAATTGGGGAGACTGAATTTAATTAGCGAGCTTCATCAATGAAATTCTGAGGCTTTGACCGCGAGTGCGACCGGCCGCACGAGTGCGCTTCATCAAGACGTCGGCCTGGGAACAGAACTCTAAAACAGTGCTCCAGCTGCTAGTTGTCAGATGGACCGTCGCTGCAGGCTGATGCAATGAAACCTGGCAACAATTGGAACAAGATTTCCTGTTGAGTTTGGAGAAGTTGCAGTGTGTCTGATTGCTGCCCTTCCGAAGATAAAAACGTAATGACTGCTTCTTATGCAGATATTAACAGGAAGTGAGGCTTTACAAGTTCAACCACTATTTTTCGTGTACAGAGTATAATACTCATACACTATGTACAAGAAAGTTGAGCTCCAAATCTCACTCTTCACGAATACCAATATTTTCCAACATGATAAAAAAAAAGATTAAATAACGTACTTTTTGCCTATGTTGTCTGATGGATGCATGATTACATGAATAGATGAATGAGTGATCATTGGGGGAGTGAATGAAAATATTTCTTAATCTTTTTTTTTTTATAATTTCTTTATTGCTTTTTTTCAATTGATATTTTGTTAATGAATACTTTTAGCCATCATAGAGAAAACCAGCAAATTTTTAACGAGTGAACAGGTGTTTCGCATCACGATGACTGTGAACCAATGGAAGCATTGTTTATTGAGGAAACCTCAATGGCAAGGGGAGTTTATTTGCATTGGGGGGAGATTTGGAGCACAGATATAGGCGGACATCAGCACAGGAAAACGTTTGGATGTAAGTGGCAACATCAATGAAGGTGGAAGCATGAATGTAGGTGAAAACAGCAGTATAGGCAGGAGCATGAATATGTGGGGAAGCTTACATCGTATATTAGTGAAAATAGAATTATGGGACTGTGCAACGAAGCATGCCTTATGATAGATAGATTCGCAGTATTAGAAACAAAATATAATCGGGTATAAATGAAAGTTGCTTTTGTTGTATGATAGTTCAATCGACGATGATTACGTATGGCAGTAAAATTAAAAATCTACGATGAACTGAAAAAGTAAATCACGTTCTTGAACCTCGATGCCTCACTGTATATGTGCTTGTGCTTCTAACAAATATCTTGTGGATCAAAATATTAAAATCAATAACGGGATTTTGTTCGGTTTGAGTGGAATTGCACAAATGAAATATTAAGTTTTGGGTGTCTTAATAGATGTTTCTTTGCTTGATCATAATTTTAAAAAGAATTTACATATTTTGCTTAACATGAATTTTAACAAGAATTGTCGTTGCATTGCTTGCTTCCATTTCTCCCAGTGGAATAAATTTCAACATTAAATGTTTGATTATTCCCTAAATCGTACTCAGGAAAAATTTCCTGGTCTCTTGGGGTAACATTTCTGACCCGCTGGTAATAGTTTCCCTAAAGAAGAGCGTGAGGCGTGTGAGGCGCCCTGAGATCCCTCCAGTAAGGGGGAAGATCTCAGTCTCGTGTCTATTCTGGGCGCTCCATTTCATCGAGACAAAGACAGCTTTGCATGTGATTGTGCAACATAATTTTAGGCGCCTGACCATGCATGCTAATCTGGCTGATGTAGGGCCTGATCACGCATGCTAACCAGGCTCATGATGGGCGTGACAAAGCACATGAGACTAATATTGGAATTGGTCATGTCACTATATAACTAGGCTGCTAAAAATTAGCCTTGACTATTCCCATAATGCATAACGTGACCATGGATGTCAGTAATAGCGATTTTTCAAAAACAATAAATATTGTTCAAGCTAAATGATAAGCACAACCATGCAATTTAAGCAAGCTGTTCTTGCGCACTAATTGAGCTGATGTCAAATCTGACAATGGATTTAAATGAAGTTGAATTTAAAAGGGAAAATACCTGCCGAAGTGTTTGATTTTCCAAGAAGCATCGTGTTGAAGACTTGTGCTGCATGCAAGAAATGCGTTACAGCATCATCCACAAAGCCACAACACGAAGAAAAGTGTGCGCTAGATGATCGTGATCGTGATTGGATGATCGTGCTCGATAATCGTCATTGAAAAGGATTGTGACGCACAGTAAAAAGACAACAGCAGCAAAAGTCCCAACTGAAGTGAATCTTCAGTTGGGACCAAAACAATAAGAAGTGAGGTCCATCAGCTAGGATTTTCAGGGTGAACTGCAATTCTAAAGCTACTGTGTCAGAGGAAATGCAAATGCGTGTCAGAGGAAAACGTGGGGCCGAAGCTCCACAGTCTAGGGTGTGGAGTAATTGAAGGGAGTCATTTGGTCAGATGAGTCTTTTTCAGTCTCTTATTTTTACTAAGTTTACGTCTGGTGAACGCCGTGTCAAGCAGACTATTTGCTACTATGAGTTAACACGTTCACCACATTTCCGAGGTTGTCAACGGTTGGTTTGCTTAGGTTGTATATAGTAGAATTGGGAAATCGACTTTGCTGCCAGTATACATTTTTATCCTACCTAAGAGATATATAAATGCAATTGTACGATAACATTTTACCTCGTGAAATAACAGGTATTGTTAAAAAGATCGCGAAACAAGTGAAATGATGTTCATTCATACCGGCACGTGAATGAGCAATTTGCCGATTGGTACAAATTTGGCCCACTACCCGGGAAACGAGTTAAACATGAAGGAGGCGTGCTCACAACTTAGGAAGTTATATCGTGGTATTCCAGGAGTCCAATGATGACTGTGTTCGATCGCATTACTTGCAAGAATTATGAAACTACATATTTTGGCCGATCTTGTCCATCCCATGGTACTACGTTTGTTCCAAATGGTGGTGCTGTGTCCAAAGAAACAAACGTTCCTGTTCACGCACCTCATAACGTTCATCAGATAATCGCTATTCCCTCCATCATTGTTGCTTGAACGTATCTTTATTTTACCCGTAGGTGGTATTAGATTCCTTTGGGAACCATACTGAACCTGTTATAAGTTTCCAAGAAGAATGCATGCTGTTTTGATTACCAACGGTTTTCCTTCACCATATTAGGCGTAGGAGTATCTTTTAAGGTATTATCATACTTGTATTCCACCCCTGCATTTAAAAAATATGTATGTAAGTATATATATATATATATATATATATATAGCAAAAGTATACAGTATATATTTATATATATATATACAGCAAATGCTGTTGCATGTTGAAAAAGTGGTGCGTCCGTAAAGTTGATTCCAAATTCAAGTTTTACAGCGAGAAAAGGAGCATAAAAATAATGGGTTGCTAAAATAAGTCAATATTCAAGTACTGTGGGACAAAACAATTATCATTAAAATTCATTACCTTAAAATAATTATCATTAAAACACTGAAGAAATCAAACGTAGATTAAGTACACGACACAGTTGGTTAAAATCAAGACAGCCATTGCTTGTTCGCTGCCTGCCCAGGAGAGATGTGAGGAAACGAATCCCATTTCAATGTTTAGTGGCAGGAGCTACAACAACACGGAGTCAAGGCGAGCAACGAAACACTCGTGATTGCCAGCGGGCCGTCATTGCTGCTCTGAGCACTTGTCCAGGCATTAAACAGGGGTCTGAAGAACCTGCATTCATTGTATTATATAAATTAATGTGACAGATCCAAAAGAAATTTATCAAGAGAACTCAATGACAATCAATTGAATGGCAATGCTTGAGCTTGACTTGAGAAAATTCGAGCTTGTTTTTCATCTCGAATTGTGAGGAAGAAACACAAAATTCAACATTCATGTCCTCATAAGTGCAGGAATGCTGTTCCAGGCGACACTTTCACCTTATGAATAAGAGAGTTACGGATGAGTAATGAATCTTCCCATAAATATCGCTGAGCGTCAATATTGGTCGATGTGCATATTAAATCAGGAGGTGAGTGTTGAAGGCAAACGCAGTCTGCGCAAAAATAAAGTAAGAAGACCACATGTGTAGGAATGCCAAATTCAATAATGCATTTAGTGAAGATAAAATAATTATTTTTGCAGTGTCGTAACTTCCCAGAAAATTGAAATGAGCGAAGAACTCGACGTGGCAGGCGCACGGTGGAGTTACTAAGAACACGAACACCAACCACGGCATATAATAAGCACAGAGCAAGTTTTTAGTCGGAAAGCCTAAGCAAAGTAACATAAAGTGTATAATGGAAGATAATAAACGTTTCTTGACGCTAATCAGGCTGATGTGGCTGCGTTAAGTCAGGAATGCTCGTAATGAAGGAGAGC
>JACJUY010001099.1:147557-163812 GCA_014220935.1 Platorchestia sp. MABIK
ATCTAAAGTTGCCGATGAGCTCGCCGTCTCAAATAGACACGGCATGATTTCTTAGTTTCTTTTCAGCTGCCATTGACACAACTTTGGAAATAAAAGTTGAGGACTGTCGTGCAGTAAAGCGGAGACTGCCCAGCAGTGAGCATTTTGCTGGAAGAAAAGAATTTCAGCACCATGGAGTGACAGATGACATCGATGGAATGAGTGCGATCTGGCCAACAAGTTTTAATGTTATTACGCGTGGCGGTGCAGCTGGTTCTGGCAGGCAAGTGCAGCTGATTTACACGTGTAAGTGCAGCTGATTTACACTTGTAAGTGCAGCTGATTTACACGTGTAAGTGCAGCTGATTTGCACTTGTAAGTGCAGCTGATTTACACGTGTAAGTGCAGCTGATTTACACGAGTGAGTGCAGCTGATTTACACGTGTAAGTGCAGCTGATTTACGCGTGTAAGTGCAGCTGATTTACATGGGCGATTGCAACGGATATACATTACCAAGTGCAACTCATTTGAACAGCTGGGTTGGTTTAGCTGATGTAGACACATGTCAGTACAGCTCGGTTAGAAAAGTACATCTGCTTTAGACTCTTGTCAGTTCAGCTCATTTAGATTTCTTTTAGCAAAGCTCATTTAGACTTTCACAATAGAGCGGCTGGTATAAGCAGGTCGGATATACCAAATGATGAAAATTGGACAACATATGAAAATTGGACAAAAAAATTAAAATTGTACAAGTTTGTCGAAAAAAATTATTCAAGCTACTGATTTTAGACACAGACTTAGACATCCATCAGTTATTTATCTTTCTTGCGTGTGGTATTAATTCTACCGCATACTGAATTCAGAACAAGCGCGAAATTTTACATGCCATTGGCTTCCGGGAAGAACTTCGAAATGAATGAATTTTTTTAGGAAAGGAAGGAGATATCCTTCTAACTTCTTCCCAAATGGAGATATAAATTTACATATATCAATTGGAGAAAGGGGAAATTTTTCCGAAGCATTTGAGAGAGTTGGTGAGACAATGAGATAATTTCTTAGTGTTGATCTTTCGACGGTATTACATCCTTGATACTTGATGGTGAGGAGGCAGTATACTACTTGAATAGTTGGATTATCTATGGCGATAAAGACTGCATTTCAAAGACTGACTGGGCAGGTTACGATGAGTGGAACCACAGATTTGAGACCGGTCCTAACAGTAAAAACTTTACACATCTACGGTTTAATCTTGATGCATGTCTTTGAGGTTACTTAAGTTTGACACGTTTCTGTGAGGCTAGTTGGACATAAAACATTCCAATGAAAATGGTTGAATTTAAATCATTCCAATGAAGTTGGTTTAACTCAACACATTCCATAAGACTGGTGGAATTTAAGACTTTTCTATGAGGCTGGTTTGACTTCACTCATTCCAGTGAAACCGATTGATTTAAGCCATGCCAATAAGGCAGGTAGAACCTCACCTCGCCATGAGACTTGCTGAACTAAAAACTTGTGGGTCAAAGAAGTAACGATGCGTTTAGTAGTTGAATTATCTCTCAGCTTCTCACAACTCATCACAGACCAGATTGACTGTAAGAAATAATTAATTTAAAGCTCATTGGTTGATGGAAGTTTTCAGCATCCTCGTTTTTCCGCACAATATACGTTGTTATTGATGTATTATTAACATATTATAAACCAATGAAAAATATTTACTTCTAGTGTTCTTTGTGTAAAAAGAGAAAACGATAGACTGTGAGAAATAAAGACATAGAGAAAAGCTCATTCTAGAAAATTATTCGAAGAGTTAATTTACACATGTATCACAGAAATATGAGGGCAAAACAAAACGCCTTTCTTCCTCATTAGATATCTCAACTCATACCAAGGCAAAGCATAAATGAGAAAACTTGCACCACACAATTCTTAACGGCCTTCAAGAATATCTATTTTTGTTTGGACGCTTGAATTTATTTTACATTCTTTCGTGAGAAAATAGCTTCCCCTACTCTGCGTCTAGCAGTAATTTTCATCTCATAACTCGACAAGTTGACAGGCAATCATCGACCGATTCAAGGCAGTCATAGCGTGCACCGAACGACATGAGAAATTTGTTCTCCTTTCGTTGTGTGCCAACGAAAATGTACATACTTTCTGATAACGATTTTTTTTAAATTAATGTCACCCGACCAGCTAGAAGCGTGCAAGACATGCACGTGCATTTCAGTAAATCTGTTCACAAGACTTGGTGCCCAGGCAACAAGCAGCTAGTCTCAAATAACAGCTTATGATGAGAATCATTTACTTTGTGCAGTAAAGAACTTTGTGAGTTTCAGAATAAAGAATCACGTGAGTTTCAGAATTATGAATTACATGAGTCTCATGATGAGAAACTTTGTGATTCTTATGATGAAGAACTTTTTAAGTCTAAAAGTGAAGTGCTTTGTGGGTTTGAAATAAATTTTCCAGCTAAAGTGACTAGCGTTTGACAGCCGCACGAACTCTGCAATGCGTCGAGTTAAAGCAGAACAAATATAAATTATCATTTTCCTCAGTAACGTAACTCTGCCTGATAGTTTTGTTCACATGCACAATTCCCTGACACAGCGTACTACGCTTCTCATAAAAAGAAGAACACTAGCACACAATTTCATTAAATAGTTGAAAAAAAAATCCTGAAATGATCGGACAATACGATTAATTTTCATGGCCTGGCATCGGAAGCAGTTTATTTTTATTCACGTCTATTGATCACGAATTAAGAGGTTTCCTATGCCTCACATACGTATTTAACGCTTCAGAAAAATCAACATTGGTATTCAATTTCCAGAGACTTCTAATCGGCAGCACAGCAGTTAAATGAAAAAAATACACGCATGTTTCAGCACGTGATGCAACAGTTTGAACACACACCAACGTATTTTGAGCTTCAAAAGACAATCATATTTTGTGCGGCATCCACAAGAGAAAATCCCATCAGAGCAGATCTTGTGTTGAAATATGCCTTCCGTTTCAACTGGTAATTGCTTGCGCGTTGCAGCTTGTGCCTGTAGGCGCGCAGGAAGCCAGGCTCGTATGCAGCACCGCCTGCCTGCGCTGCTGACGCCGCCAAGCTTAAAATTCCCTGCTCAAAACCACGGGAAAATCATTGTCTTTTTCTGATTTCGGTGGGAAACAAATCAAGGAGCAACGGAGCGGCAAATGGGCAAGAGGACTCTCCTTGGGAGGGGCTTCCTTCCCTAGAAGGAGGGGCGAATAAAGAGACACTCCGACTCGTCAGAAGCGTCCGAGAAATGCCGTCATTACTGCGCACGCTCCTGCGTGACATTAGACTGCCGTGGCTATTCATTTCAAATTCATGGAGATGAGACTTCTCAAATGACCCACAACGGTTCGTAGGAGTAAGTAACTCTTCAAGGTTCTCAAATTTTACGATCCGCTCTCGCTTGGATTTCCGAATTTTTACTTGCGAACGATTGTCTTTGTTACAACGGTTTGGGTCATATCACAGTTTTCCAAGGCTTTTCAAAATTAAGAAAGTTTTCGTTGAGTGACTTCAAGTCAGTTTATTAATTACGCAAACATACAGTGCTCTTGTGGTAGAGCCTACGTATTTAAGAGCACTGTGCGCATTTGTGTTGATACATCACTGAGAAGTTGGAATAGCCTTTCGGGATTTCGGGAGCGAATCTAATTATTTGAAAAATGAGTGGATACAGTTATTCTTAACGAAAATAAAACGAAGATCAATTTGCATGAAACATTATACAAGAAGAACAATTAGATTTCCCTTCATTTTCTCAAAATCGTTTAAAAATTAAGAAAAACACCCAAAAACTACTATCTACCGCAAGTAGACAGAAATGTAGTGAGGTATATTATCTGCCTAATGAATTCTTCGACGATCTTTCGAAAGCTCGAATGCAAAATCATTTCACTAAAAAATGTTTGTAGGAGGTAAATCACAAATGAAGTTGCATAAAATTGGCTAATTAGAGCATAGAAGTGATGATACCGTAAGGATTTAAATCGGAAAGGACAAAAACTGAAGAAAATTGAACGAGGGCCAGTGGAACTACTTTTTACGCAAAACTGAGCTGTAAAAACAGTTCTCACACTTGATAATAGATGAATCCAAGAGTGACGTACTGTTATTCTGCTCTGCTTGCCTGCTTGTGTTGCAGAGCATGAAGGTAGGACCTTTCATACAGAGCTTCCTCTTGCTTGTCCAGGCCAGTCAATTATCCGCTCTCACGCCGAAAAATAAAAATTACCTATAAATTTTAAAGATTTCATTATTTCATTTTCAGCATACAATGTTCTCGATCTCAGCGTTATGGAATCTTTCTATATTCTACAACGCAAACTTCATTCGAGTGATACTTAGTCCGCTCACCCATTGTGTATTATTCAGTTTTTTAATTGGTCTTAATCCTACGTAACCATTGACTTTGTAATTAATATATTCTACACTGCTGTTTCATATTCTTTGTTGATAATGACTCATTGAGTTAAACGTTAAATTTTAACGATCAACTCAACTTGGAACACTCCCGCTCCATGCCTTGCTTCTCGCTTCATCATTCGTTCTTAATTTTGTGTAAAAACACTTCGCAATGTTCATCAATGTGTTTCTAGCTGAATAACTCAATAAATAAATTCATAGTTAGAAAACTTCTAATTAACATTTCTTCAGTTTCAGTTGAGTGCCTCACAGTGAACAGATGATGACTTGGGAGTGGCTTTCATTTGAATTTATAATTAGTCATTAATTTTACTGCCTTAAAATATATATAATAGCTTCTGGTATTTTATGGAGAAGTGTAATTAAAGAAATTAGCGTAGGTACATGCATAAACGAAACTAAGTCTTGTAAATATTAAAAATACAGCTGTGTTTAATATTTCCTACTAAAATTGCGGAAATTTGGCAATAAGTAGTTCATAAAGTTGGGCAATATTAAAGTTTAGCAATGGGTCGTTCGTACTTGACTACGATGATTCTTGCAATCATTACCATGCACTGGTGCGACGTATTGCATAAAGATGTCAAGTTGAAAGTCCTGTTGCTGCAAACTGAAAATTGAGAAAAAAGTCTGCGGTAAGATAAACAAAGATTTCAGTATAACTTCAATTAAATTTTCTCTTTTCGTTCCGAACCTAAAATTTTTGTACAACTTCAAATTTTTTTGCTAGCTCTACGTTGATTTGCTTCAAATTTGATATAATATATTTAAATAAGTAAAAATATATGAAAAATTAAAAAACTCAACACACGGCTGGCATCTATGGCAAGTGCTTCTTTATTTCCGCATCTGTTGCGCGAGTAACATTTGCCTCAAAGTGAGAATGGCTTTTATCACTTAGGAAAACCGGATGTAAAAAGAAATCTTCATTTGGAATATGAAGGTAAAACCAGCTTTGAGGAGATCGTGTTTCTGGCAATGACTTCAGCTGCGTGGAAGAAATGTACTTAAACTTCAACTCTATCCGTAACGCTCGAGAGGAGCAGAGAGATAATTTTTACATTTATCTAAAATTCGATTTCCTGAAAGTTTCAACTTGGGTGGAAGTCATTTGATCACTTTGCTATCCTTGAGGAAATTAACGAGTCGAAGCTTATAAGGTAGTAATTTCGATATCGTGCCAGTTTTTTCCTTAGATGTTTTCTAGTTCTTCGTTTGATTCCCAGTCGCCATCAATCGATGGCGGTTGTTGAGGTTCATTGAGATTTAAGTGTTAACCTAGACTCTCTTTTTAGAACGAATGTCGTTGTGAATGCTATCTTGCAAAATGCATGTTATTGGGAATGAAATTTTGTCAAAAGAATTTTATTATGAATAAAACCTTGTCAAATGCATGTTATTGTGAATGATATCTTGTCAAACGCATGTTATTGTGAATAATATTTTATCAAATGCATGTTTTTGAGCAAAATATCTTGTTAAACGCATGTCAATGTGTATAATATCTTAGAACCCTATTGAATGAAAATAAAAAAAGCAAGCGACCTCTGAATATTCTCAAAATCGCGAGAGCTTTAATAATCGGAAATAATTTTGCTAACGCACAAAACAATTCTAGTAAGAGTGTGTTCAAAATTAATCTCACCATCAGCAAAATAGCTTGAGATCAATAAAATGTAACTTACATGAGCGGATGCCATCAGCTCAATTACAGTTTCATGAATGCTCCAATTTGGAAGCAATTGCTGTCAGTCCACTGTGAGTTTATTCGACGCGTCGAAGTATCGTGCAGTAGGTAGAGAACTTTGATTGGCTGCGATTTCGTTCGTTGGTGAAAAATTACGAGTGCGCCATAAAGTCAGCTATTCTGAGATAGTAACTCACGAACAAACATAAGCTGCTGCAATCTCAGACTGTTGCAATTCTCTTTATTTGCATGTTTTTGGAACTTCCGCTAAATGAAATGAAGCTATTCCCAGATTGGGTGATAAATTTTAAGTTTTTTCGACAGTTGCTCTCGTTACTAATGTATTCTAGTTAGCCAAATAATTGTAGTTCTTATGAGTACGTTTTAGTATATTATACATTTTAGTTCACATGAATGGTCTTTAATGATCATGCAGAATAGATATGTTCGATGAATACAATAAGAAATTTGAGCAAATTCTGGGTACCATTCAAATGCACGTACTTAACATGGAGGGAAACTTGTTTCAAGAAGAAATAAAAGGATGAAAACAGAGCAGCTCATTTTGAATGTTTGCAAAAATTATAACACCTTTCCTCTTCATTTTAGCAGGATGGATCAGAGATAAGATGAGTCTATCTGTGTTAATCACAACTGTACGTTTTCGCTCTTTTTGAACGCTGTCATGTACTGTACTTGTAGAAGACCATTAGAATATTCTCAATCTTTTATTCTGGAGGTATTTTATAACAGTTTGCTCGAGCACTTGAAACTTCAACAGGCACTCTAGTCCAGCGGCCACTCAGCCTATCTTCACGGATCTGACAAGTCACTCATCAGACACTTGTGGCCATCCAAGTTTTATTTTTCACAATCTCCAAGCACGCTTTATCATGTTAATTCTGTTACATTAAATTTATGAAGTAGCACTCTTCATTATGTTAACTCTGTAACTTTATGTTTATTTAGTACAGGAGTTTTCTTCACCCTTGCCATTCCCCTCTTATCCTTCATTCTTCAAATTGTCCTCCATCTGATACCCTTCTATTATCATCAGCATTTCAGCACTGCGAAATAGAAAATAAAATTCGGAAGTTAATTTTCAGCCCCGAGACATTTTCTCCCTCTCACGCCTTGAAAGTGAAACATCAAAATGAGATCACAGGATGACGATTTACTATATGTGACCAATTGAAAAGTAATATTTGAAATCAACCCAAAATAAAATAAATTGACGTGTTGTTTCAAAAATTTTGGCAACGGACACAATATTGCAAAGTCTCTGCAGTTCAATTAAATTTGAGCTCGGTTTAATATGGTAGCAAATTGTGGAGGCCTAAAGTCAACTGTGTTAAATGTTTAACTGCATCAAAAATGATTACGACTGCAACTCTATTTTAGAATATGCAAAGAGTTCATCTCTATTCTGCCTTACCGTCGTATTCAACGACCACAAATTAAGAAGTCAATATCTCTATCTGTCCTTTTTTACCTTCATCCCTTCTTTGAAAACACTTACTGACTCCCTCCGCTTACCGCAAATTGTTAATCAGGGCTAAAATCACCAAAGGCAAGATGCCCAAACTTCAACTCAAGCTTGTTAATCCACATCACGAAATCATCCCCAGTGAGAAGGCTTTTGAAAGTCGTACGTATCCAAAAAGAATTCTAACAAATCACAGTATTTATTTTTGATACAGTTCAAAATACCCATAATGACAATAGTTCAAAATACTCAAAATGACAGAAGTTCAAAATACCAAAAATGAAATCCAACTCACGAAATCATCCCCAGTTAGACTGCTTTTGAAAGTCGTATGTACCCAAAAAGAATACTAACCAATCACAGTATTTATTTTTGATGCAGTTTAAAATACCCAAAATGACAGTAGTTCAAAACACCTAGAATGACAGTAGTTCAAAATACCCAAAATAAAATACATTCAAATCATTTGAAGATGTCATTCGAGGTCTAAATCGCCTAAGACGGCCAGTGACACCGTCCATTTTAGTGTTGTACGTGATTCAAGACGAGCAAGAACGACTGACTCGAACGCTAACTTCAGACTTCCTGGCGCGTGATTGTCGAGCGACCATCGATTGCGCTGCTGACGACCTCTCGACCTCCGCATAATGTAAGGGTGTCGCGGTCTGGGGAGGGAGGCTTTGTGACCTGGAAACAAGCGAGGTTAGGGCCGCGTCAGGCAAGGGGAAAGCGAGGAAACAGTCCCGGCAATTGTGAGGGGAGTCCACTTACGGCCGCATACAGTGGGAGGAAGTCAACCTGAATACATTTTGGCGAGGACAAACTGAGCTGTGTAGAAGCTAGTGCGAGCAAAACTGAGTCAGAAACGCAGTTACGCATGACCAATTGGGAAACATTTAATATGGAAAATAACGGCGGGAAAAACTACCTTGGAATTTTTTCACGGCAGCTTTTGTATGATGATCGTGAGACCAACCCGATCAAGCCTAAGTAGAAATAGACGTTAGAAGATATAATCGGGAAATACAAAGGCTGAAAACTAAATTGATTCAAAGATTTGGTGAGAGTTTGAGCATAAGGAAATCAAAAAGCCTTCACATAAATCTTTGCACCTCTGAGGGCAACAAATTTGTGCCTCGTCGGTGTAGAGTACAATTAAATTTAAAGCTTTTACCACAGTTGAGACATTTCTCAGAGCATCCGTCATTTGTCAAACTTTTTAATGCGTTGGCAAAATTCAGCAAGTCTTCAGCACAGGTAACGTTCTGCATAATTTGTTCTGGACACAAACAGTGTAGGAAGTTTCTACATTTGACAAGAATTGTTCTTCAGCAGTATGAAACCTGACAAATTTCGATTTTGATTGAGAGACGTATAACTGACTATTATGTTACTTATTACCAAAAATCATGTCACGCCCTACTGAAATCATGCAAGTTATCGTACGCTGTTATCATGACATGACTTGCATTGTACAAGGCAGCTGTCATGTATGAAAAGTATTGACTTTCTAATTATAATAAAAAACATAAGTATGTAAAAAAACATCCAATGTGTCGTTGACCAAACTGTGCACTAGTAGCTTGAACATACTAAAAAGCTTCAATCTAGTAGCTTTTATAGAAAAATAGGATGAATCGTTTGTAAATAAAAAGAGTCTAAGAAAAAACTGAACATTTGGTATTATCTACCTCAAGAAATAAAATATACAAACGAAAGCAGTATATCTTTGCTCAAGCAAAATAGAAGCACAATTTTAAAACGTTTGCTCAAAAAAACACAAAAATGAACACATCGTGCGTCGAATTACCGCCGTACCTTCAGGATCAGAGCTTCGACGTCCGTTTTATGCTTTTTGTTGAAAGTTGCATAGTATAAGCATAGAGTTGTTGTTTACTTCTATTCTTACTGAACAATCCACATTCTGCGCTTTCCTCTTAGAGTACTTGAATTTTATGTTGAGTCAGGTGAACTTTGAATACAAAGTTCTCAGATAATTGAAGGGGATTGAAGAACAAACTGCAAAGGAAGCTTTGAATCCCAATGACCCGAGAGGAGCAGTGTTTCAACTTCCTGTGACGGACAGGAGTATTCACTCCATCATCATTCCCGCGTTTGAATTGAAAGTAATATGGAACTCAGGTGTCCATGTCGTTGTGTTTATCTGTTTGTCTCTGTATAATTTTTGATCTACACGCAGCGTAGGGAAAGCTTGAAAATGATTACAACATTATTGTAAATTAAGGCAGCAAAGTAATTAAATTTTACAGCAACTGCAATTGAAAAATTAAAATCAAAGTGATTGTTATTATTTTGAGATTATTTTCATGCGTATCTTCTATACAAATTTTAGGACGTCCAACACAGGTCTCCATCGCTGTTTGATTCTATATTATACATGCTTGCACGTCTTACGTAAAAAAAATTAGCTTACAAGACCCATTGCAAAAAATTCTGGTGAGAGGAACACAAAAAAACGTTCTTAATTTGACTTTGAGGAAACTAAAATGAAACGATTTTTGGCACCTCTTTTCATCTAAAATGAGTGAACTAAACTGAAACTAGAACTTTCAATGTCATTTTTAAATAGTTTCTTGCCAATGTGCCCTGTTCTTCAAAACTTTTTCTGTCTTTTAACTACGATGAAAAATAAAAAACTACGACTTATTTCGTTACATGTTCTCACAAATGTACTTCAGAAGTGTTAAATTTAGTTCCACTTTCATCACTATCAAATTTTTTCATCGCAATGCAGAACAATTGTTTTGTTTTTGCCCGCTCTACCGAATATTTGCATTGCTGATTTGTGTCATGTTTATCATTCCCCCAAACCTTATTCGTCATTCCAACTCCAGTAGTTAAACCCCCTGTACTTCCGAACAGATCCCAATTTTACATCAGAAAATGGTTACCACATTATCAGTTATTTACCAAGATTTAATCACAGAAGTAAATGGAACTATAAATTGACCAAAAAATTTGTTAATGCACCTCAGCATAACTTGAATAAAATATCCGCCGGTTGATTTCCACACTTCCTTTTGTAAATCTCCTACATGTTTTCTGAACATTATGAACTTGCTTATGGACGTTCACTGAGTTTGATTCACCCAAATAATGAGTTTTTGATAAGCTATGTTTGATGTAAGGCACATGGCTTGCAAGTGTAATTTTTTACCTATTAATTTTTTGCAATTTCTTCACTTCTGGATCTGTAAACAGGAACGTGTTTGTGGTTTTATGATTCGTTGTACTTATACGCCGTAAAATAATGATGAATGAACCATTTAAAAGGTATACTTTACACACTTTTCCCAATAAGATTTTATAAATGTTACAATTATTTTATAATTTACTGTCAAAATAAAACTATGATCTTCATCGGACCAGGTTTTCATAAATTTTTGCTAATAACATCAATGAATTAAACACTTACTTAAGCAAAGTACTCGATTCTCTCCTTTTCAATGCAATAAGAAGCCAATAAAATAACCACCCATAACTGTAGCGCATACTACAACGGTTTCGTAATAATCGATGGGTCTGAAAATCTATTATCATTCCTTCGGAGTTTGTTTCTTCAAAAAAGTGCACTCGAAAACTTCTTCGACCCTAAATCACCTTTGTTCACACTTCCTCCAGCCAACACTAGCAAGAAATTGTTGGCTATTTGCCACCTGATGTATGCTACATCTGACCCCTCCTGATTTCCCTTGCTTTAAATTTTTCAACGTTGACGACAGACTTCGTGCTAAAAACAATTCGCAAAAATTAGCAAAAAACTTATCAGCGCACACTTGCCTTTAATTCTGTTTTGGCTTCAATTATCAGCATAGTCGTCGAAAAACATTGTGTGTGCTGCCACTCTGAAAAGGCTTAAAAATCATCTAAACGTTCGCTGGGGGGAAATCCATAAGAAATTTTACCTGCCAAATCGAAGTTTTGATGAAAACTCCACAGAGATTTAAAAAGAAGAAACAACAAATAGATTCGGATCTTTCATTAAGCTGTACCAGAATTCTTTTTTATTTATAGTTATGTACGCTAGGCCCTTAATAGCACTTCAGCTGACCGTATCGTCAGCACAAGAAAAGAATATGTAACGGGTCTGTTATTACCGACCTCGTAATGAAAGACTGTTAAATAATAAAACTATTTACCTGTGAAATAGCCGCTCTCGAGATCTATAACGTTCAAGTTACGCTCATGTCAGAAAATTGACCACTGTGAGAGTGGCTGTTACTATCACCTTTTTCGATGGTAGCAATGAATGTGTAATGCATTTAGAAATAATATCTCTGGGTAATCTCTTTGCTTAAAGTAATATTTGTGAAAAGCAGGACCCGCAAATAATTCGTGATTAGTTTTTGCACATTTCTAACTTCATCTTAATGGGTTCGTGTGTTATCAACTTTTGCGGTTTATGTAGTCGAATATTCACACCAAAAATGCAGAAGCAAATGCAGAATTATATTTTTACATTCTGTCGGAAATTTGAACCCTCTGCATTGTCGGCATCAAATAGTGATCTTAAATTTTCGGGGTATTCTTGTAAGGGAGAAAGTGAATCTTTCCATTATGACAGCAATTTAGTTGTTCTCTTTGGAATCTTAAAGCTCCGCTAAATTGATATCGGATGTCCATGGCTCCTGCGTAATATATCTGGTGCTCCATACTGACGGCGTTTCTATGATGTCGGACTCTATTTCGCTCATTTTCAAGATGCTGTTGCCGCTCTTGTTGATTCATATTATTTCTTCTTTCATGGTCCCTGTACATCATGTTTTCCAGGAATTACTGTCTGTCCTCCATAGGTATATCATTTCTTCTTTCATGGTCTCCGGTTCTCATGTTTTCTAGAAAGTCCTGTCTCATCACCCCATTCATATTATTTCTTCTTTCTTGGGCTTTGCTTCTCATTTTTTCTAGAAATTGCAGTCTCTCTATTTGATTCATATCATTTCACCTTTCTTGATCTCTATTTCACAAGATTTAAAGATGCAATTCTCGCTCCTCCTGACTCACATTAATCCTTCATTGTTGCATTCGTAGTTTGTTTCTATGACGGGTTGCTTGCCTTTCGTCTTCTCGCAAGCGCAGTCGTCTACTTCTCTGCCACTCTCCTGCTGCTCCTCTTCTCTCCCTTCTTCTCTGCTCCATTGTTTTAGATGGACAGAACGGTTCAACTTCTTTTGATCGGATTTAAATTGAAGAGTTTACTTTCCTAAATGTTAATAAGGAATTAAATCTTTAGGAGTGGAAGTTTATGATCAAGCTGTGCCGTAGGTACCGCAGTGATAGTATTTATAGGTCAAGGCATGAAGGGTGTGACACACATAGATACATAGTTAGAAGCGTATTAATACATAAAAGATATCATCAGTTTTAATAATATTTCCTCCTAATTTTCCACTACTCCTACGCTGGCGTCAGAGCACGATTGGTGTCTGACGTTATTCATGGGACATGAAATGCAACCTACGATGGTCACCGGGCTCGTTCTGCTGTCACATTATGGTCTGTTTTATCTATTAACTATAGTAGTGTACGCGCACCGTCGAAAATGATGAGATTCGATTCTTTCCTTCAATATAGATGACAGATGTCGATGATAAACAAATATATCCATTCTAACAGTACCCGCGGTTAAAATACTCTCGCACTTGGACCCTGATGAAACTGGAATCACAGATACGCTCATTAAACATCCTTAATTAAAATTTAGCGTGACGGAAAGACTGACTAACCAACCAACCAACCAATCTTGCAGCAACTGTGTGTTTTTATATTGTGGATACTTGGTCTTTGAGGTCAAGCGTTATCTTCTGTAGGGGTAACATAACGTCTGGTTAAACAATATTACGCAGCGGATACACTATTGTTCATTTGCTACTTAAGCAAACGCGCATCCAACAGACTCAGACAATAGATCATTATACTATAAAATCATTCACCTACCTTTACGTGAGTAGTAATTGATAACATGTTCTTGAAACCAAGGCTGAGCAATAAAAGTCTCCGAGGATTTCATCCTTGCCTGAAAAATCACATTTACGCACATTAATGATCATCAATGATGTATAAGTTTTCCTATTCAATAATTCCCTGTTAATCTTGTTTATCTCCACGACCCAGAATAAATATTTCCCCTAATATGTATCATGCGTGCATCATCTTATCTATTCACCCTAGCCTACACGAGCGCAATTATCAGTAACGTGAGGTAATAGCGTGAATTTACCAATGTGTGAAGTAGACTGCAAAAACATTTCGAGGTAAAAGTTGTAAATGATCACTAGAATAAATAAATTAACGCACAATTTGCGTGGTGAAATACAAAAAATTTGATGACATTGTAGTTATTATTATAAAAATAACTTTTGCTATGGATATACACTTCTATAGTATTATCATTGTCGTTTTTTTGAGCATTGGAAGACAATGTACGTAGTGTTTGGCACAAAGAAATGCCTTTATCTCTCGCGTCGTCCAATCAGCGCTCAGCACCTCAAATGCTACACACGAACGAACGCACTCAGCATTGCGTCACCTAAAGATTTGCCTTATCAGAACAAGTACCGAAATCATGCACAACTTGACCAGCGCCTGCAGCATATCTGTCTTGCTATCAGGAGCACTCCTAGCGATAACACTACAGGCTTGTTTAAAAATATTATCTCTTCAGCATATATGTTGCCTGACAGTAACGTCCTAAATCATTAGAAACTTATAGATACTTCAAACACAAATTTCTTGAACAGATTCTGAACTAAAACTTCGGTTGCTGTAATGACCGAAATTCAGTTCACAGATTGGCTGCTGTTTTCCATCATACGAGTGTACGCTGGGCAGGTGTGCACAGTTGCATCTGCCTCGCAAGAGAAGGTTGTTGGCTCTTTGTTTTGAGAGGACAGTGCGATAGCGGAAAAACCTTAATTGCTTATTATCATCTTAATTCTGATGAAAGGGTACAGGCTCAGTGAGCTTGAATCTTCTCTCAAAACTACACAAAAAAGCAAGAAAGAAATAGAACAGTTTATATCGAAATCAATTAAGAAACGTTCTGGTAAAGGAAGTGTAACGTGAAAGCTTCTGTTGTCTTAAAATCTAGAGAGAAGACATGTATAAAAACAACTTAGCGTAAGAAACGGAGAAGAAAATGCTGCATCTACAGCAAAATAAGTGCGCAAACAAACACCTCTACAGTAATTGGTCAATAGCAGTTGTTATTAAATTCAAAATGCTGCCGCTTTTGAAGTGTTATTTCTAAGAATGCAGGGAAATGACAGAGGATAAAGGACATCATATTCGTATGATGCTGAACATCATACCTATGCATTCTATGCTATCTAGAAAAATAACATTTTATAAGAACGGTGCCACAAAAAGTTTGGACGATATCTAAAGTTGTGCATTGAGACTTGGATTATCGGAGCACTGTAACCCATCGTAGTGAGCAGCGTCAATTCCAAGTCGATTTGGCTAAGCCACGAGCAAAATCAGAACTGTTTAAACTACGATGCTTTGTAAATATTTGTGCGGAAAATGAGAGTTCAAAGCTCTCTGATTTTCATTTTGTTCTCAGCCAATTCAAATAAGAAAAATTGACGCAGCCAACTGCTCGTTACGACGAATTGAAATATTTTAAGACTCTGGCCCTCAATCGAGTTTCCCTTGAACTATGAGCGCTAACTGATCTGAGATATCTGCAGTGCTCATCTCGAAGAACTCACGGTGAGGTATTATTTATCGAAAGCCACATTTCTTAAAATTGAAATTCCGGTTTCAAATTAATTTTCGCGAATAATTTCTACAGAAACTCTCTTTAAAAAGACATATTCAAGCCCATACGCAACCTGTACGATAGAGGGAAATAACATGGGAAAAACACTGAGGAATGTCCTGTGTAATAGACAAAAGTAAATTTATCGAAATTTTGGCCTATATTCAATAACCTTGACTAAATTACAGAAATACCTTGCAAAATAGGTTGCTGTCATTTCTTCCACAGCAAAGAGTAGTTAATTCAATCAGCAACCTCCAATGTTGAGCATACACTTACTTCTCAGAAATATATTACACAGAACTTAAAAATGATAAAACTTAAAAAATTAAAAAATTTTAAAATGATACACCTTAAGGGCTTCAAAATGGATGAATTTAATTTGACAGAACTTTAAAATACTTAAATGATTCAATAATACCCTTCAGGTTAGCGAATAAGTGTTTCATCAAACGACTTCCCCCACCAGGAAGTGAGGTCTCCCTTTGGGAATGGGCTTGGAATGGGCTTGTGCTTTCACCGTGAACGCACGCTCCAAGTCACCGGAGCTAAATTGTTTCAGAATGTGAGGGAAGGAAAACTGCACGAAATACGAAATTAAAACTAAGTGTCCGTGAATGTGCCCTCTACCTAACTAAATGGTGAAAGTGAATTTCAGTGTCGAATTGACTAGGTTCTGATCACTATAACAAGCAGATCAGAGTGACGCGATGTGTAAACCTGTGCCGCTGTGTTGCTGCCCTCGCGGTGTCGTGAACCGCGAAGAAGCTCACCCCGCACCCTCAACTCCCGCTCCATCCCTCTCTAAACCACCTCCATTCTTAACGCGGAACAACAAGTGCCGTTGTCTC
>JACJUY010001100.1:7938-38912 GCA_014220935.1 Platorchestia sp. MABIK
TAGTGAATGTCGGAGGTGAGGGACCAGAGTGGGACTGTAAGAGGTGGAAAAAAGAGATTGAGAGGCAAACAAAAGAGTATGGATTGAATAAGTGGAAGCTTAGCATGGCTCGAAAGCCTACACTAATCTGGTATATGCAAAAGGTAGTGCCCAAGTGTGAGATGTTCTATGATGGTAGTTTTGGTAGCCAGCTCTTGTTTGCTGTGAGGTGTAAGGGTGCCGGCACACCAAAAGACTGGAAGCGAGCAAGCAAACGAGAGAGAAAGATGTCAGGCAAAATCTATCGCACATCAAAAGATAGCCAGTTGGCTCCTAAATGTCATGGAGAGAGGTCTATAACAAAAAAAATTGGTACAAGCATGTGTTTGTAACATTGAATTTCATTCCTAGTTCATTCTATTGCTTCAAAACATGTTATCTGTCACTGTGCAATGACTTTTTTGAGTTCAAAAGGCACAGTACAGCGTTAACTTCGGATTTAAAGAGTTCAGTCTATGCTGAAAGAATTGAGCAGCACACCTCCCTTGTTGACATCTCACTGCACACTGCCAGACGCACGGTCTACCATGGCCAGAGGCTACCCGCTGCAGCTTTCAAGCGTAAACAGGCGCGAAACCATCTTGAAGTCGCTTTCTCGCTGCAGCCAATCTTCAATCTTTCTCCCTCGCACGCTTGCTTGCTTGCCGTGTGTGCACTCCCATAGGAATCCATGTTAATCAATTCAAGCTTGCTAGCTTGCTGGCTTCAAATCTTTTGGTGTGTAAGCACCCTAAGTCATTGAGCGTGAATAGGCGTACATGGAGGTGGAATGAGAATAATAATAGATTATGTTAGCAGTGTGATAGGGGAGTGGAAGAAACAATTGAGCATTTTGTGCTGGAATGTAGTAAGTATGAACAAGAGAGAGTAAGTTTCATGAATGTGGTGTTTGAGCAGTATGGAGAAAATGAGTGGCATGCCAGATGTGCTGAAGATGATTGTGGTATGCGTTGTATTGTTGGATTAGATCATGAGTGTAATTTGAGTGTCAATAAAGCTATGAAAGTTTTCCTTGTATGTGCCTGGAGTAAAAGACAGTGACTGGAATGAGCCAGTCATGAAGAGTGGGCAGTAATGACCCACCATGCATGGAGATGGTGTCTTGACATACTGGTTATCCCAGTGATGCCGTCTAATGGGAGTTTGTGACAAGGATTGGTGGATCCTGAGTAGTTTAGTGGACAAGTTTGGTACACAGGTGCTGAACTCTTTTTTCTTTTTTTGTGTGTGTGAGTATTGAGGAGGGAATCGTAGGCCGTTACAAAGGCCCCGACACTGTCGGCCCTCAATTTCAAGTTCAAGTTCAGGTGGGTAAAGCAAATTTTTAAATGGAATCTGAGTGTAAGCCATTGAGAAAAAGTATGTTGGGGCATGCAAAGAAATTAAGTAAGCAAAACATTATTTATTTTAGAATTGGGAGACCTTTAGATGACTGGCTTTTAATGAATGTCGGAAGCGATGGACCAGAGTGGGACTGTATGAGAGGCGAACAATAGAGTATAGATTGAATAAGTGCAAGCTTAGCATAATGCGAAAGCCTACACTAATATGGTATGTGCAAAAGGAAGTGCCTAAGTGTGAGATGTTCTGTGATGGTAGTTTTGGTAGCCAGCTCTTGTTTGCTGTGAGGTGTAAGGCATTGAGTGTGAACTGGAGGTGGAATGAGAATAACACTAGATTATGTCAGCAGTGTGATGATGTGGAAGAAACAATTGAGCATTTTGTGCTGGAATGTAGTAAGTATAAGCAAGAGAGAGTGAGTTTTATGAATGGGGTGTTTGAACAGTATAGAGAGTATCCAAAACGCTAAATGAAGATAAATAATTTGCTGCTCAGTATAGACCAAAACTATTGTTGGCATACATTGGTAAACTTGAAATAGGCCTATTTGTGATTCAACAGCTTAAGCAAGGATACACTCATACCTTACCTAATGAAAGACGCAAATAACTAATAATCCAAATTACAAAATGCATAACAATAAATTTTCCTCTGAAAACGAAAAAAATTCTAGTTGCAAATCGCAAAATCTAAAATTCAAATTATGTCCGCTTGGTTTCACAGTCATTCAAGTATTCTGAATCATAAGAACACTTCTAGCACCCTGTATTTTGTTTTGAAATTGGCACATAACAAAATTGGCCCCCTATTGGCTAGGAGGAAGCTTCATCTTTGTGATATCGATGATGCTCTTAGTGTGCTTTTGACTCTCGTTTGTCATGAAGTTCTAACATGCATCAAGAACAAAGTTACTGTTGTTTGTCAGAGCTGCCAAACATTTGCCTCCTCTCACCCACCATAACTTCACTTTGCAATGCACTTGCCCTTACATATATTGGTCATAGTTGCCCAACTCTAATGCTAAATGATTTGCATGTCTTATTCATTTTCATGGTTTAATAACTAATTTTCTTTTATGTTTAACATTTATTTCATAGAAAATTGGTATACTTCTATAATTTTTAAATAGAATTAGGAGGTGGTTTCAGGGGCCTTGGAATGAATCAGGCCTTTGACCCGTAAAATTACTTTACCTACAAAAAAAATCCCGTTCCGAAACCACTTCTGGAACAAATTGATTTTGTAAGGTTAAGTATGACTGCATTTGGAGCCTACTTTACTAGTTTCAGGGTGGTTTTCTGAAATGCTGCAGTACCACAAACTATTGCTCTGAGTGGAGGCCTGCAATCAACAAGCATTTGATAATCAACTGATCTCTTTTATGGCACACTTAGATATGATTTCTGCATTTGACCAAGTTAGTCATCAGATCGTGCACTTTTGACACATTGACTGCAATGGGTTAAACTGAAGTTCTGTTCTCAACACAAATTTAAATGAAAAAGTGTTAAGAAATTTAATTTAATACCATTCATTTTAAAACAATGTTAAAACTTTTTCAAACTACCCATTGATGGGTTATTTTGCAGCAGGAAAAAAACTTGAGCACAACCCATCAGTGGATCATATTACAGTTTACATGTTAAACTTCCTTAACTAGATCTGTCTGGTATAGCGGTGCACTGGGTGCTTTCTCATTTGGCAAACAGGAAGATCTTTGTGCATCTGGGCAGTGTATTTTCAGAGTCAGAACCTGCTGCAGCTGGTTTCCTTTTGGGGGATGTACTCAGCTTATCATTTTTGAATGTGATGTTATTTGGTGTTCCCCAAAACCAACTCAGTATATTTGCTTGGACAGTTGGGGCATCTGATGTCATGTGGTGGGAGTGTATGCAAAAACATGGTAGTAGAATCACTGCATTATTAAACAATAATGGTTTATAATCAACCCAACAAAAACCTGGGTTCAAATTTATAAGGAATCAGAGTAACATAGGGATTCAACTAGAATTAGATAGTCAAAGAATTCAGAACCTCCAGAAGCAGATAGTCCTTGGAGTAATATTTGAAATGGCTATACTATCATGGAAAGGAGATCATTATGGGTTATTTTCAAAGTGTCATTGTTGAATGTTCATCCTAGGAGCCCTCAGTAAAACTTCAAGGGCAGCATCTCTGGCAGTCATAGAAAGTTCTATGTATGAGCATTATTAGAGGTAGAAGTGAATATCTTCAAACTGTTAATGTAAACTGCCAAATATTTCATGGATCAAATTTTAAAACTTCTTAATGATATGTCTTGATCAAGGAAAATATTTCCATATGTTTGTAGGTAATAGAATTTTGAAAAAGAAATCAAAATTTAAGTTATTACAATGTATCTATGCAACTAGAAGTCATTTAGGCAACTAGAATTCACAATGTTACGGCATCTTTTTGTGTATGAAGGAGATTTTGCAGCTCTGTATCATGGCAGGCTTTACCTCGTTAAATTGTTTTGTGCAGTATCCCTGTAACTTATCTGTACATGAATTTTTTTTTTTTTTTCAGAATGGGAAAATTCAATTTTGTCCTGTTGGTTTGAACTGGGATTAGACTATTTTCTTAAATAAAATATTATTTCTTTAGAAATTTTCTTGAAGTCACTTAAAATATTTTCTCTTTAAGAATCTTTAAAGGAATGAAAATTAATATATGTTATTGTAACATACTCTGGCAAGTTATGAGTATGACACATTTTTTGTTGAAGAGTTTGGCTGTAGAAAAATTTAGTTGCTTTGCCTTTGAGAAGCTGTCTCACCAGTGATCTATTTCTGAAATTTTTTGTTTTGGTGTAAAAATTCCTCCAAACAGTGCACTATTTAATTCTTTTTATTCAAGCTAGTTTAAACACTTTTAAACCCACTCTTGGGACACGTTTTCTTTCACAGTTCATAGTTAACTCATTTCCAGAAGAATGAATGTTATCTAAAATATTGTCAATGTGTTATCGTCAACTGTATCAACTTAATCGTTCATTTATGCTATTAGTACTTCAAATATGAAAACCATACTGAGCATTAGCAGTTTATTGTACAAATTGGCTGTTTCATTTTAAAGTATTACATTTTCATTTTTACAAGCTAATTTTGTTCAAATATTTACAGTTTGTTTATTTTTAATTTTAGTATGCCAACTTAAGATTGTCTTGGATATCAAATTAATTTTTATTTAATTGGAGCAAAAGGTCATAATTTCCTGTCTTGCTTTAAAGTAAATTAAATTTCATATTAAAAATCTTAAATGACTTCAGAATTATATGTATATTTATTTGAAATTTTAATGGAAGATGTAAAGAAAAATTAATGATATTAATGGAAGATGTAAAGAAAAATTAATGATGTTAATGATTTTCCTTGCTTTTTATATTTATTTACATACCTGCATGATTATTTACAAAACATTTGTCAAGTTGGATGTGCTGTGGATTTTCCTGCTTGAACACACGTGATGAACATCCGTAATGCCTCCACAGAACTATTTTCTGCAATACCCCTAAAACTCCAAGGTGTATGTAGCCACCAATGATGATAAATATTCTTGATTGAGAGACTGCCCTCTTCACTTCAACAAATTATCTTCTTTTGCAGAGTCCCAAGGTGTACATCAACAACAAACAGTTATGAGAGAGTTTAATCATTTGATGCATGTGAATATTTTGTAAAGCTACGTGTGTGATCCAATATGGTGGGGTGCAACAGACTGTGTGACTGGTGGAACACCCAGCCTCCTCTGGCTGTGTTCCTCCTCACACTTGTGGCCTGTGCTATCACCCTCGTCTCAATTTCTGTATACGTTGATGTCCACTTGGACGATTTCCCAAATCCTAATGTTCGGGTAAGTATTTTTAATACACGTGTGTGTGTTTAATTTTAGTAGGTATTGATTTTATGTGATGTTTCAGTGATAGTTTTGTGATATTATGTAGAAAACTGTCAAATTAATTGCAAATTAGGCTTGCATGTGAAATAAATTTTGCTGCAAGTTTAAGCTGTGGTGTTTTTAGATGAAAAAGATACAACAGATTGATATTTTGGTATGATCGTGTGAGAAATGCCAATTTTAAAATCAACAAAGAATTCATCTCAGAGCCACAAATGAACCCATGATTTCCTAAAGCTAATGAATACTTTGGACTGATCTACAACTAAATGTTTGATGGAATTTCAAATGAAATGTAATCTACTTGTCATGGAAGCAATATCATGCTCATAGTTCTAAGCTGTGCTAACTCCTAAATTAACACTTTTTTTTATGCCAACTTGGCTTAAAACTTGGCACATCGTTGACATCATAAATACCTTGTATTGAAATATTCAATACAAACCCATAAGTAATAAAAGTCAAAGTACAATATTGTTTTATTGTTCAATACTGTACTTGTGTTACGTGCTTATCTCATTCACACCTAATACAAGTAGTACCTGTTGTTGCACCTAAAGTGTTTGGTAGGACCTGTGGTTACATCAACTAAACAGATCCATTGCTTGAGTAGTTATTTGAAAATAAAAGTTTTCTTGCTTATCAATGAGAAGGTATTTAGTTTTATTTACAACTTGAGCTAAATTCTCACAAGCTCTAACACACAAATGTGGCCCAACATTAACTGCTGTGCTTAAAAAAATATACATCATTGCTATTTTGTTCTTTTTTTCAGGACTGGAACAGTTTCTTTGGCAGCTTCTCTCGCGTTGAGCTGTGCATTCCATCAGTTACTTCAAATGAAACGGAGGTGGAGTTGAAGCAGCCCAGCATCTTGAAAGGGGTCGGTGTATCTTGTAGAATATTTCTTGTACTACTTCTAGCAATTTATTTTATTCAAACTTTTTGTGTGTGGCTTAAACCATAAACCTCCTTACATATTTTAACCTTGTAACATTAACACGTTCAGTGCGGGGGGTTAAACTGAAGCTCAATATCCAACTCAAATTTGGAGTGGAATGTAGTAAGAAATTTTGACAATAGCAAACATTAACTGGATCATGCCTTCATTTAACTTGCATTTAATACTTACAGAAATTTAGTCAGTGACTGCTAGTCGGTCAGCAGCATTATGAAAATCTCCTAAATGACCACCGGTGGGTCACGCCGCACTTCACTTGTTAAGATTGTAGATTCATGTTTTTCTTTATGTACAAGTTAACCAAAAATGTTCTGTCCATTTTTAAAGGAAAAAGAAAATGCTTCACAGTATGTGTAACTTATATTTAGTCTGAAGCAATTGCCATCGGCATCCAGCACCTTCTGCTTATGTGTCTCCAGCTGTTCGGGGGTTTTGGACGCAAAGAAGTCCGAGAGGGCTTGGCACAAGTCTGCTTTATTGGTGAATGGTTTCCCATGAAAATGATTTTCCATGGAGTGGAAGAGGTGGTAATCGGTTGGCGCATGGCCAGATGAATATGGTGGATGGCATATTCCCCCCACGCAAGTATGGTATCCCTGACCACTTGTGCGACATGGGCCTGACTTTGTCATGGAGGAAAGCACACCTTTATGATTCACCAGTGCCTGCTCCTTCTGGTGCAATGCCTGTTGCATACATTCCAATTGCTGCAAGTATAGGTCTCCAGTGACTGTTTTGGACTGTTGGTAGCAGCTCATAATGAACCACTTGCTGACCTGTCCACCAGACTCAAAGCATAATCTTGCGTGGGTGCTAGGCGGTCTTGCGGTGTGCGGGACAGCATCCTGAGGTGATAACGTTTGGAATGCTTGGGAGTTTTGTACAGAGCCCATTTTTCAGCATTCGTTTAAATAAGGATGTGGTGTGGTGACGAGAATGCAGCAATGCTCATTGTCTCTTGTGGACCTCCAACAGCATGTGCAGAACCCACTTGCTCAGTTTGTACGTCTTTTCTAGGCAGTGCAGGTGAAGTCTTCATCAAAAATGTTGAAGTGTCTTGCAAGTTCACCACACATTAGACTACTGTCCTGTTCCATGGCAGCATTCAGGACTCCGTCATTCAAGACCTGTGGTTGTCCACTGCAAGGCTCATCACAGGATAAATTCTCAATTTGAATTTTTGAAAGCAACGCCTGCAGTATGTACTTTCATTCCCAGCTCCATCCCCAAACACTTGACTTGAGCTGCTGATAAGCCCACTTTGAAGTCGGAAAGCAAACAGCCCCGAACGAGATCTGTAGTCACTTCCATCCTTCTCCACTGCCGTGTGGCTTATAACTGATGGCCAAGCACGGTGTGCGTGTTTTTACATAGTCCGATGTTACTTCTTTCAGCTGCCCGAATCTGAAAACCAATGCTACCTGCATTGCGTAAATATTTCAACTTCATTCAATGTCTAATCAAAAAAGGCTCAGGAATTTTTTGGTGACCTTGTATCAGACATATCTCATCAAAAACAATGCGTTCATTTGTGCCTCCAAGTTTTATATTCAATTTTCTTCCATGTAGTGTGTATAAATTTGAAGAAATGCATCATAATATGAACTGAACCTTACAGGAGCAACCTTTAAATTGAAATACGTATTGTTTTTGTTTGAAATATCCTATCAGAGAATAAGTGTAATTTCATCAGTTGTGGAGACTTGTTTCCCTTTGATAAACTAATGAGATTTATAAGCCTTCCTTTGCTGGTGTGTCAATTGCTCTCAAGCTTTGTAGCACCTTCCTTAGTGTGGCATAGCACAAAAGTAATAAAACCTATATTTCTTCACTGGTATTAAAGAGAAATAGTTGCATAGTTACAGTCGGGAGAAATAGTTGCGTAGTCAGGTTTAACATTGAAATTTAGAAAACTAAACATGGTTGGTTTTTGGAAAGATGCATCATTTATTATCAATGATATGCATCACTCTACTGATATAACAATATTATTAACTGCCAGTTTTATTTTCCTTTCATACAAAATCTTAATTTAATTCAAAGAAGTAATAGTTGTTTATAATAGTTCAAGCATAACTATGTACTTTTCATGGTATTGCATATTCTCCAGAAGCATGACACAGAAGTATGAGTAATTCTTTCATAATAATCAGAAAGTGCTTATTCTATGCTCTCATATTATGACTTGTCATTATGCATATTGTAATAGTTTTTATCAACTTCTAACTCTGGTGCACCCTAAAATGTTTCAATTTAATTTCTATTGCTGATGTAAAGTTAAATCCCAATTACGCTTGCAACTGTCGCTGTACAGTAACTGAAATGATTGATTTACTGTGAAATTTTGACAAATAAGATTATTTTTTAGAAGCCTTGGGAGCTGTTTATGATGGATCCAGCATCACTGATGAATATTAGGGTGTTTTGGGTTTATTTTAAAAAATAATTCTATTCTTTACAACCATGAACATAAGATCACAGTTTGTTCCGTATTGGTGCAATTATTTTGTGTAGCAGAGGTGTTCACACTCTAAATTCTGGTACGTAATTAATGCAATCATTATAAATCTCCACAACAGTCACAGAAACACCATTTCCATTCATTCCACAGACATGACATCAATAAGCTTCAAGGCCTGTTGTTGCTGCTGAAGTATAAGGAACTTTTGATATACTATCGCAGTTTTGTTACCATGTGCCCTTTCAATAGCAAAAACTGTTACATATTCACATATTTACTCCTGTTATTTTTTTTTCATATAAAATATCCCACCGCTGTGGACATGAATTATGCTTGCATCTTGTTTTTTTATGTTGTTGCAAGGTCAGAATTTTCTATGATACATCATCAACGTTGTTTGCAAAGTAAATCTTGAACCAGTGGTGAAATGAAACTAGGGTGTTTATTACAGTTTACTCAGAACAAAACAAAGGAGAAAATACAACTAAATCTAGAGGCACAGCAAATAGAAGAAAATGTACAGACAGATATGACAAGATGGGCCAACAGTAGAGAGTGTGGACATGAGGTTTTTACTTGCCAGCTGAAAAGAATGAGTGTAACTTATAAGTACAAGAACTGTAAGCAACTCCCATGACCAGGCTTTACAAAAACAATAAAACAAACAAACATATGTAAGTGAAAACAAAAATCTCAAGCAAATCATAAATCAAAAGTGCAAATCAAATCAGTAAAATGAACATAAAACCATCAAAAATTCAACTCAAAATAGAGGAAATTAATTAAATAGAAACCAAAACTGATTAACTGAAAATTGTAACTATGTTCATGCTAATTAACCAGAGAAACCATTCAACTTGCCTGCTAAGATTGTAGAAACTTAGCAAGACAGGTCTTCCAGGCTTTAGATTAATTTACGCACAATAATGATTCATAGCACAGCATGAATCTAGGCTGAAACGAACAAAAAGAAATGCACAAATTAAGCATGCAAGCCAATATTTTCACAGAATACACAAAAACCACTTCCAATAGTGCGTGATGAGAACTTTAGGAGGCCTCTCGGTAACAATGTACCAATTTTTCAAACATTTACACCACTGTTGCTTTGTAGTAGTTATTTGGTTATCTATTATTATTATTATATGGTTTTCTTGTTTTGCCATATGCTTCATTGCGTACCCTGTGATGGACTGTGGAAACTGTAACTTCTTCACAGGAAAATGTCTCCTCTGTCACTGCCCTGGTAAGCGTCTCAATGGAGGAAGTGAGACCCTCGGAAGGATCCAAGGCTGTCATGGACTTGCTGCATCATTACACCATTGTTGCCAATGTCACAGAAGATCTACTTGGTATTAAAGGTGAGATCCATTGTTATGTATAGTGTATTTGTTACATGTCTTTGATTATAGGGTAAGTTGTTTCATGAAGTATAACAACTTCTGCCAAGGAATAATAATAAGCATATGGCATCCATTAGTGTATATTTGTTTTATTAACGAAATCATTGCTAATAAAATTATTTTTTTTCTATAAAATCTGCATCCTTCCGTTTTACTCTGAAAACTTGCACTCCCTCAAAAAAAAATCGGACATGGCAGCTTATACAAGGTATTGAAATTTTCTCTCAAAGCATATTTTTATATGCTACATGGTTAATGTGTAGCTAAATGAATTTTATTGCTTAAATTTTATGTTTCTCGACTAGACTACGTGATAGTGAAGCCAACTAAACTGTTGTTGTTGAAAAGCTTCAATAACTTTCAGTAGTAAAGGTCCGTTTTTTGTAGTTCAGAACAAAAAATGACCAGGTATAGCATTGGATAGCACTGCAAAGTTCTCAGGTTAAGGCACAATTAAATTTTTTGTGAATTTTCTGAATCACTGAATGAAAAGGTAAAAACTGCCTTTTCGTGAGAGCTAAATTATGTTCAGACTTCAACACACGCTTATATGGCAGATTAAATGCGGCCCAGAATGAGGAAAACTTGTGTGTCAATGGACAGGGCGAGAGGAAAGAAATTACTTTCTTTTTTTTTTGTTGCAATATAAAACTATACTCAAGCTTGCACAAAAGTTTCTGAGAATGCTTATTGATTTTCATATGTTGCTGAATAATGCATTGCTGAAGTAACAGATGTTTAGACGATAGAACATAGTGTGATGGTAGATGATTGTTCTCTCGTGTGGGTTAGGTTACATTTTTGAGTGGGTGCTGTTAGATGCTGAAAATAAATTTAATCACACTTTGATATACTCTTGCTGTCTGACCAGAGGAGCTAGAAATAATTGTAGAAAACTTGTGCTACAGGAAATAGCTGCAAGTTTTGCCTTGGCTTCCTTTGCTTTCCTTGTCTGAGTCCACTAATAGCGCTAGGATGTTTTTGTGGAACTCGTGTGACTGGACTACTGGTTCTGGAGTCTAACAGAACCTAGGGTTGATTATATTATAAAACTAGTACTGTGCTTCTGAGAAGTGCGAGGAAATTCTTGCAGTTACTGCCACAATACTGTGGCTTTTTGGAGTGAACTAACTTTTCAGATTATTGAAGCTAAGCTGAAGTAATTGTATTGTCTTTGGTGCGACTGCAGCTACTTGGATTAACTTTGTTGTAGTTGTATTAATTGCTGTAATGCGCAAAAAAGTCACACCCTTATCTCAAAAAGATTTTTAAAATATTCGATAATGCATTAAAGCCTACGCAGGTACTGTAGCTAAGAAAGAAGTGCACTAATTCCAAGATTGGAAGTGATTCTTGTAACACAGTGCCGGGCAGTGTTTTACTCTGCCGCCAGGGTGAATAAGTAAATTATAATCAATGAAATTACTCAATTTGTTGAAGTGATAAATAGTTACAATACAAATGGATCAGGGAACAATTTCTGATTTTGTCCTGGCATAATAAAGAAGTCTCAAATTTTTTCTGCCATCACCTGGTGTGGTACCGAATCCTTCCAAGCAAATGCGGGCAGATCTGATGTCCCATGCCTCCTCCTGATCATCCCCTTTTTAATTTCTTCAATACTCGTATTGGTGCTTTTTGTTCCCTGAAGGTGGTGAGACATCAGCATGAATTGATGAAAGTCTTGCTCTAATTGCCTGTATGGTTTGCTTCTAGACAAATTTGTGACTGCTATGATGGGAAAGTTTGTATACATTTCCTATTTTTCGTTTTTGGAGCCGAAGCACTGTGCGTGCGTGAGAAGTTTAAATCGATTCGAGGTTGTGTTCATTTAGAAAATTGGGATACCACTTTTCATTACTGCTATGCTTGAAATGTATTTCTGTACACATGTTCACATGCACATAGATTATTGAAATCTAAAAATTCAGTTATTTAAAGGAGGTGTTGCTTTCATTTTCATACTTAAGAATTCTTTGGTACTGAAATATATGTAGAAACTTTGTTACACCCACTACTACTCAAGAACTTACACCATGGCAAGTGTTCAGTGAACTTATTAAATCGAATTTCATGCATTGTGCTTGGTGGCTTGTCATGCTGGGTTCGCTGTCATGTTGTGTTGTTCTTCCAGTGCCGCTGAGTCGCCATGCAGAGCTGCTTCAGGTGGTGTTTGGGCTGCCTGCAAAGTCCAAGGCTGCAGGGGGCATGGTTGAGGCTTGCATCACGTTCAAGGGACCGCATTTTCTGCTCCCTAACTCGGACGAGGTCCCGCGCAGCTGTTCCCACAAAAAAGTAACACATCATTACTTTAAAATCTGCTATTGTCATTGTATGCTAGGCTCCCATTAGGTAGTCGATCATGTCGAGTGCCGCTGTAGATGTGGCGGATGTTGGCAAGCTTTTCATCTTTAGGTCTCTGTTTCCATGTGGTCTCCGGACATTACTTTTTCACACATACTTGCAGATGTTTAATTATTTTTCGCGTTTTGGGTTTAAAAGACGATGAAATCGAAGTTTTTCATTGGGGCTGAGGTTTACTTCTTTAAATCTGTTCCTTCTAGGATGATCAGTAGGGATGTATCTTTCTTCCTTGCTCCAAAAATTATTGATTATTTGATAGGATAGGCCACAGGCTTAGTTTAGTTAGGTTTGTCTATTGTGCGCTTTGACAACTTGCCCCGTGAGAGGGGAAAATACTGCCAAGTTACCTCAGCGAAAGATAGGACTTCTGTCTTCTGTGCCCACTTTATTCCTTTCAGTTTTTATACCTTCTTTGCTATCTCGCTTTTCCTTCCTACTTTGTTTCTCTGCACAAGGTAACCTGTAACGGAGCAAACTTCGGGCATTTGTTCCCCGTTTTTTACAACCCATACTGAATGGTCCCTACTCTTCCCTCTTGATATCGTTCTTAGTCTTGAACTAACTAATGGAAATAATTTTCAAGTATTTCACGACATGCATTCTTAGTAGTTCACACCTTGTATTCCTAGTATTTCATGACTTGCCTACTTAGTATTTCATGACTTGCCTACTTAGTATTCCATGACTTGCATTCTTATTATCTAGGGACTTGTATTCTCAGTGTTTGTTTATGGAATTATTCGCTTGTGCAGCTGCCGCTGGTGGAGGTGGAGGCACTGGGTGCCTCAGGACAGCCGTGCACAGCTACTGACGCGATGCTGCCTCTCTTGCTGCAGCGGCAGCAGCAGCTCACGCCCCTCCTCTCCAGGGTGAGGGGCATTCATTGTAATTGTTGCTTATAACGAGGTTTTTAAAATTCATTTCAACCGCTCCATCTTCTACGTGAAGAGTTCAACTTTTTTAACAGTCCGCTACGCGGTTTTCTTATCCAAAGTTCTGAAATCATGACGGTTGTTCTCATGGAAGTTGAATACGCTTTGTTTATCTATCGCTGCGTAGAAACTTGATATATATTACAGTATATTTAAAATGAACCATTTGGTTTATTGTGTAATTTTTGAAGATTCAAGACTTGCATCGATACTGCTGCGCGGGGCATTCTTTACATACTATGCGTTTAGATGGTATTGTTGGTCGACATTGTTGTGTCAATTTGGTTCTTTGTGGAATTTTAGATCTGGTTTTTAGATGCTTCAATTGTGATAGCTTAACGTTTTTGCTTAAATTCCTGTTGAGTTTGATGCGAAAAGAGCTTGACCCTTGCTGCTCTAGTCAATAATGCGCGTCTTATTCTCTAATTAACTGCTATTGAGCTCTGGTGTAGTTTGTGGTGTTCTGGATTTCAAAGCCGCGGTTATTATACTAAGGACACTGGATCACTTGACATTTTAATCGCAGAGACTAGGTATCTTTTTGCAGTCCTTGATCCCCGATGTCCATGCCTAGTTATGTATTCCTGATGTCCAAATACAGTGCTGGAACTTTGTATATTTTCAGTTCAGGACGAGATCACTGGTCCCAGTAATACACATTCAGCCTCCTAAAGCTGGGGACGATTGTTTGGCTTCTTATCTCAATATCTTGTGAGGTGCTTAGAAAATTGTATCTCGAGTTATTAGAGTGCATTGGTGAATCAAAAGTCCGAGAAGGAAGGCACTGTAGAATCAGCACCTGTTTTTATGGAGCTCAGCTGTGGGTCAAGTTCTCGAGTTAGACGTCCGCCTAGGCATAGGGTTGTCTCAACCCCATTGCATATGCTAAAGAAAGAAATATCGTTTATTTCCAATAAAGTTCAAACATGAAATGTTGAAACATTGGTTTATAAAATACCTTAACATCAACATTGTTAGCTGATAATAACACATTGAAATCGCACACCCATGTAAAATGTTGAAACAAAAAATGATTGACAGAAAAGTACAACAAAAATGAGTTTCCTTCGTTACAAAATCTGATTTTGATAATGCATTTAAATATAAGTAACCAAGAGAACACAATCCGTGCAACGCTTAGTTGAAAAATACATTCGTTTGTGCGCACTTATATTGAAGTAAAAGCGAAAATTGCATTCAAATACCTTAACTTAGAGATCATTAATTGCAATTCATACATGGTTATCGTAATACCCATGTTAATTGTCGAAACATGATTCGGAGAAAAGCACGAAAAAAAACGGAAGCTGTTCGCTATTTCGGAATGTTAACCACATTCCCTGTCACCTGAATCTTCCTCTACCAAGATGTTTATATTTGCTTTATTTTTATCTTTGCCTTCACCCCCCAGGGAATGCAACTATTGTATCTGGGAGAATTAGCTCTCCCAAGGGGGGGGGGGGGTTGAAAGAAGTACCGAGCTGATGGTATGGTACGTCTTTTTTTAAATAGAATAGGTTTTCGTTTTGTTACACATCTTTTTTGGTTCCCCGTCGTCCTTTTTTCCAGCGTTTATTACTTCTTCAACTTTTATCTTATTTCAAAATCTTTTACTGTTTCTATGCGCAGGGTTTTGAGACACACCTTGTGCACAGATTTCCCGTTCCGTTAATTCTTCACTAAATGGGACCTTCCTCTCGTTAGAGCACCGTTGTTGTGTTTAGAAAGGCTTGAACGAACCTATTATCCAATCTCGGCTTTGAGCATGACTTAAGTATTGGCGTACATTGCGATGGCCACAGGACGACACAGTGCTCATCCAGCTACACATCATCTACACAACGTGCGCGCTGACGGTGCTCATCCTGCTGCTGCTGTGCTACGCTGTCTGTCGCCGTGTGGCGCTGCACGCCGCGCCCGCCTCGCCCTGCGCCAGGCTGCCTGGCCACTACGCTGGCTCCTCCTCTGAGAAGGTAGCTGGTTGGTCTGCCTCGTTATTTCTTTCTGGTAATTATCTCTGTTTACCTCATCTCTCTTTTATTCATTATTGTTTTGACCATCGTTTTTTATTCATTGTTGTTTTGACCATCGTTTTTTATTCATTATTGTTTCGACCCTCGTTTTTTATTCAACTTTTTTCATTTTGTGTTTCTGATTTTTATCATCTTTGGTGTTCTTCTTCTGTTGGTATTTAATAATGTTCATAATCTTATTACGCTCGCACACTCGCATTAGTTCTCGAATAGAAGTCCCACGGACGAGGCTTCTTGGTATTCATCTTGGTCTTCTTGATTTTCTTGGTATTTTACTAGTTTTCATTTTCTTGGTATTTTTCTTTTTGGTTATACCTTGGTTGTATTGATTTTCTTTGTTTTTGTCTTAGTATCCATTTATATTGCATTCATCGTTTGGTTTTCTTTATCCTAGTATTCGTGTTTTCGTACTGGCTGTTCCGAATTATGAACGTGCATTTGGTGCAGTCTCTGCATTTTTGGCAGCAACCTTTAGTTACCATTTGCCATTTCCAAGTGATGGTCAATATTTGGAGCTCTGAGTTTCATCAAATGTGCTGTACTAGGTACGTTATACCCTTAGATCTAATCGATGCTGTTCTACTTTACCACTGACTATGTAGCGATAGTGTACCCTGCTGCTTGTTTGGTCGGAATAGCTCCTTCACTTCCCTCAATAAGCAATTTTCTAAACTGGACTTACACTTAGCATTAATACTGGTGGACGAAGGAACATGCGCAAATTTTTAGAAGATACTAATTTGTCGAAGCGCTTTGTGTTCGTTGTCTTTCCTATTCTTTTAAGCAGTGCACACCCCTAAAAAATAGAGTTTGCTAAGACCAAATTGTGAGTGTGCCATGATGCATGCAAAACATACACTGGCTGAAGTGAAAGCTAACTGAAGCTGTAATCCCTCCAAACTCAAGCTATTATTTCGCTTTAACGTTGATACATTTTTGACGTAATTCTCAAGAATTTTTACTCATAAGCAAACGCCTATTTGTTCTATTTTCCATAAAATTCTATTTCGTGCTTTAATATTAGTCTATATAGGTATTGGGAAATTTTGTTTCAACTTCCTCCTAGGAAATCATGGCTACTAAGTGTACAGATGAGTGAACATAGTAATACGAGTTGATGGTAATATTATTTCCCCTTGTCCCAGGTTAACCTGACCGAGTAGCAACTGCGAGCGTCACGGATGTTCAGGAAGAGGGTGTGCTCTGTCTGGCACCAATGGACACCATCACGCAGCGGCAGGTAGTAGTTTTCTCCTTGTAACTCACATAAGAATTGCGCTGCAGCGAACTTTCATCATCCCGCTTTGTAGCTTTTGATCGTGAAGTTCTCAGGAACGGCTTCTGTGTCTCTTATTGATGCAAAGGGAAGCACGTTCTGAGTTTCGACTGGAGATGTATTTTTATTTAGAAGAAGAGAAATAGCCTTCCTACTTCACTTGTCGTGGCCAGGGTAATCACGAGGCAACCAATTTTGGAACTAAACTATGAAAAGTTTTTATCCGCTAGTCAGTTACGTTAGTCACTAGAAATTCTTAATGTATAACTTCAAACTTCAAAAATTATATATATATATGTCAGAAACTTGAAATGTGTTTGCTTGTACGACTCATACATCTGCGGTATATTCACGTTAGTGAAAAATATCACATTTTTCTCCGCAAAAACTATCAACTGGGACATGTACATCAAATTATTGTTCAGTATGGCGCAGTACAACAGCAACGTAATTTTTCTGAATGCATAAATATTAGACACATTCCAAGGGGTTTTTAGCACTGCCAGAAAGTATTTACCTTTACCCAATTGAAGAAAGAGCTGATTTAAACCTTAAACTTCCCTTCCACTTCATAACTTCTGTTCCACCAAATTTTTCATTCCCACCGAGCCCATACTGGCCATAGCATTGGCGGTCACCTAGCGCCCATCCGCTGTGCAAGTTGCTTGTGTGTAGAACTGGGTGCAGCAGTAATAAGCATGGGAAAATATCTAGCTTGTTTATGTGTAGTGAATTAGTAAGACACCGTAGCCTAGCGTGACGTGATGGCTTCAACATAGGCATTGTTTTTACAGATTCTATATTTTGCTCATTGAAATGAAAAATAACGATTATTGGCGAGTTCATTCTAGACTAAAAGCTTTTAATGTAATACAATGAACCTGGATTGGATATCCTCTACACTATCCGCTATAGTGTCCCTGTATATCTTCGGCACCCAGTTCGTCAGCTAATGAAAAAAGAAAAACCGTTTATTTCCAAAAAAGTTGATACATGAAATGTACTACAGCACATTGGTTTTGTAAAAATTTCTAAGTATAAAGGTCCTTATGTGATAGACAAACCATACGAGGTGTACTAATTGCCAAACCATACAAGGTATACTAATAGACAAGCCATACGATGTACTATTAGACAAATCAAATGAAGTTTATAAACGACTTGCTCTAAGCAAATCTTTCTTGGCTGAGAAAATCTATCTTGACTCTATGGAACTTTGGTAGCTCAGAGACTGTTTTTTTTATTCTACCATCAAGAGCACGGAGCGAAGTTCCTCTTAGTAAAACAGCACGCTTGTGGACCTTGGCTTTTCTGCTCTATTTTATGAGATCTTTTACTTCTGACCACGTAAAGTAAATTACGCGTCCGGAATATATCTCTGTGCTAGGGTAGGTATATCAAGTTATGGTTACAGTGACAACTACAGCTTACTCAGATCTATGTATGTAGACAGATCTAACGACAGGGGTAGAATTCATCGGTGTTGAAAAAACATATAGATGAAAAAAACGTTTTGTCTGAAAATTATATGCTATTTTACGGATGTAGTTTCGAAAGCTATGTGCGTGGTAGCTAAAATTGTATTTTTTGACGCAATGTTTGGTGTTTAGAGTTATTAATTCTAGTGTGTGTCTTTCTTCATTAGGCTTGAGATGGAAGAGTGCCGTATAAGGATGTGATGTATGTACTTACCTTGGTCAAGCTGTTCATGTGCGCTTTTCCTCAGGAGGTACAACTGTTATATTTTAGGGAAATAATATTTCCTGCAGGAAGATGTGTAGTCCCAAGCTGAAAGTTACATAGGTCTCTTTTTTTAAATAAAACAGGTTTTTGTTTGGTTACTAGTTTTTTCCAGTTTACTTCTGTCATTTTTTCAGCACCTCTTACTCTCCACGTCAAGTTGTGTCATGTTCATAAATTTCTTTCAATCTTGCAGTTTCTATGGGCGGGAAATGAGGACACGCCTCGTGCTTAAATTAACCATTCATTTAATTCCTAGATGATGCCTTCCTATCTTGAGGGCCACTTTGTTGTGGTTGGGGAGACTTGAACTAACTCTTAAACTCATTTTATGTGGCTTTCAGCATGATGCGTCAACTTTGTGTTGTCTTAGCGTTGTTTCTATACAGTTATTTAAAAGTTTACCGTAAAAGAGCTCGTGTGAAACTGACGCCTTGACGATACTGCTAATATTCGTATTCATATTTGCTGACAGGACAAAATGTCCTTCGACTGTCTTGCTTTCAGAGCGATGTGCTATCTGCTCGGTGTCTTCATATCTAGGAAATTTCTTTCCTGCTTTTCTAAGAACTTGAAAAGTTTGGCCTCTTGATGGCTGTCTGCTGCTTGAACAAATATAGGTTGACGTGCGTCAAATGTTGTATCATGTTTACCACTTGTGTGTTTCTTTACGTCAGCGAATAGTTTCGAACGCTTTATAGTTTTTTTTTTTTGCGTGTTCATTATTCATAAGTTTTCCCCCATTGCCAAAAATGCTTTTTTTCAAGTTATTATTTTGTTGGGAAACTGTTTTGAAAAGCTGTAAATGCGTAGCGTTTATTTCCGATTCCTGTTAGTGTGTAAGGATATCGTTGGAAGGAAGATCATGGTAAAAAAGGAAATTTACGTTTATTATACCAATTTTTGGTGTTCATTTTACAGGGAGGGAATAGAAAAAATAGACTAAGCAAGCATCAAACTGTGTTGCTTTATACCGGAGATAGCCATTCCTGCCGCAGAAGAAGAGGTTTTAAATAATTTAATAATAGCTCTTTGGGTGCGTTTAGATTAATACTTGGTATCTCTGCTGTTCAAGTAGAGAAAGTTCTCGGTTGTAAGAAAATTAACCATTTAGGAAGAAATATATTGTAGTATGCTAAATTGTTCTTTTACTCTTTATTGTGGGGTAAATGTAGGTAAAAAGAGGGTATTTTCCTCCAGGGACTGGAATATTAATGACTGAAATGTCTCCAGTTTTTTCAGAGTCGTATTGAATCCAAGACTAAAATGTCTTAACCTTACCTCACACCGCGTTACTGCGTGCGTATCTATCTATACACGGTTTATTCATTTATTTCTAGTTATTCATAATTTTTTCTCTCCTGCTGCATTACGTGTGTTTTAGAGCTTTTAATTCAAATTTATACTTTGAGTTTTCGCTTTCAAATGTGTGCAGAAATCATGTTTCTGACTGTGTTGCTGTGCCAGGTCACTTCTGGGTTACGTGCTTCCTCACTGAAGGAGAGGGTGAGCCGATTGTGTGAAGGATGCCTTAGGAGTTATAATCCACCTGAACTTCCTTGGCCTTGATTTCTCTTGATCTCATCGGGATCATCGCTTGTTCTTAATTACTTCTCAGAGTCAGCTTCTTGGTGCACATTTTATTCTCTTTTCCGCACGAACATGACAGGATTTTGCCATATTCTTTCCTTGCCTTGACCGACTTATCGCTAAAATGGCTGACGTCGGAGTCATCCCATTATAGCATCAGCATAGCATGCATAATTTTTATATTGCTTCAACGACTACTACTACGGAGACATTCCCTAAAAGTCATTGAGACAACAGCGTCTTAAAATGAGTTTGTAGCGTACATCTGTAATCGCTTCTTGCAGTGAGTACTTGATTTTCTTTACAAACTTCGTAGGGACAACTTTCGTCATGATCCTTGTGCCGGTCTCCCTAAAATGGTTACGACTCGGTCTTCCGAAAAAATGAAGATGAATCATTCACATTCCAACTTGTGGTGCTAGATCCCGAACGCATGCAGTGGCAACACGAGCTATGAGACCGGCTCTGTGCGCCGCTTATTGCGTTGCTGATGGGATGAGAGGCTAAGCTGAGCCGCTTGACGAGGATTTGATGTAGCTTTCAGTTGACGTTATTTTGTGTGACTACAAAGTTTTGGCGGGCTTTTTCTGACACTACACAGCCTGTAGTTTTGGCAGTTTGTGTCTAAAGTTGTTCAGTATAGGATTGTTTATTTTCTAAGCTTATTTGTTCAAGAATCGAAGTACTTGTATATATTTTCCCTGTGTAGTTTTAACTTTATTTTCTGCTTGAATATTATTGTTATGCTTGTGCGTTATTCCACTTGAGCTTTTTTTTATGGTTGTGAAGCGGATTCTCTATAGCTATATTTTTGAATTTCATTGCCACAACGTCTTTTTTACTAGCAATTTTATGTTTTTCAAAAGAGACCAACTGGTATTGTTAGAGAAGTAAACTTTTCATCCAAAATTGTTCTTCCTTGGCTCTTATGGACTCGCTGTTTCAAGACGACCACGCTGTTATAAAGTTTTGTGTGAAGTGCTCAGCACAAAGCTCGCGAGGATAATGTGTTTTTCGATGCCAATGGCATTCAGTATTGTAGAGGGGTTCAAGCGCGGGTGGTAAAAATATAAGACGATGAGCTACTTATAACAGTAGAATAAAATGGATTAGAAAGCCGGATGCTTCCTACCAAACTTCTATTGATGTATCATAGATATCCATACTGCTGCAGGAATTTCGAGGGTATTGTAATTTGGTTTGCAATGTCTTATGAATCGCACTTTTTGTGCCTCTCGTGTTGAATACAGATCTCGTCTATTTTGCTCGACGCTTTTCATCGCCTAACGTAAGGTGCAGTAAACTAGTTTTGGGGTCCCCGGTACCCTACCTTTTACTCTTCATTTCGACATTATTAGTCTTCTCAGGAGTTGATTTTCGTAATTAAATTATTGCGATGGCAATGCCTCCATTATGGTTTCAATGCTTCAGCTTGTTTTTCAACCCACCCCATCTTAATTTTTTTTTTTAGTTTTCTCTGAAGATTTCCATCGTTACAGTACACTTGAGAGGTTAATAGCGTTCTGGGAATGTTCTTGATGTGAAGTGAGTCGTTCTCGTATTCAACACTGTGATATTCGTGCCTTACTGATCATACTCCTGATGCAGCAGCCATCTAGGCGTGGCTGGCACTAGTTGCTTCGCTGGGTCATGTTACGGAATATATTTGTATTCTATGTGTGCTAACGACATGCCCAAATGAGCCATCGCTCTATGTTGGTTAACTGTAAAAAGCTCTTTTATGAAAGTGCTGTACCATTGAGAAAGCTTCGATCTTTTCCGCGGCATGGTGTGTTTAATCGGCGCAAGTTACATCGACGAACGTTTTCAATTGGGTCATTCAATGGTATATATTCGTTGACGTTTAGTTGAAGCAACATTCAGCATTCCAAGCTGCTAGAAAACATCCGTGAGTGATTCATTTAGTGCGAGGGTGCGAAATGTTTGTGCAACAATTTTTTCTATCTTAAGTTATTACCTATTATTATCGTCAAGGATCATTTTATTGATCTGTCTTAATAAAATTATTCATAATGTTATCTCTGTTATCATTTTCGTAAAGACGATGAAACTTCTGCATTCTTTACATATGAGCTCGGTTTGAGAATCTCATGCAAGTTTATATTCTCATGTACAAATTTCCGTGCATTATATCCATTACATTTCATGCAACGTTCATTTATCGCATTTTCTAAAGACAATTCTGTTTGTTGCTCTGTGTGAACATGAATGTGATACATTCGTTCAATTTATTGATACAAGGCCGACGTAGCGGCCGCCAGTTGACAGCTAACACAGAAATGTCGGACAGGCTCAATGCGTTGACCGAGCTCAACTTGACACGAACTCCACCTGTATATTGCGAAGAGACTTACTTTCAGCTCCGAGCTCAATAACACTCGTCTTTTTACCCACAGTAATCCGAGTTCTAAAGAAAAATTTAATTTCACGAGATCTTCATTTCTTAAATTGACCGCGCGCTGTAAGGCGAGGAAAGTGAGCTTGGTTATTGTGGTTAATGAAACATAAGACGATATCTTAAGTTTTTATAAATAATCCGATGAATACGTCGAATGATCAATTGTAAAAATATGGCGATTCAAAGTTGGTTTACAATAAAATATATACGCATATGTGTACACAATATTGGCAAAAGTTCGCAGAACACAAAGTCGAGGTGACACAGTTCACGTACAGAGTACACAATATAAAGGTTTCCTATCAAACCTAGGTCATTATCAGCATCTCATTCATGTACCTGAAAAAAAAAAATAACAAGCTTCGACGTGGTTTTGATACATGGTTTGTCGCCATCAACATTCTTAATAGCGCCGCCAATACCAAGGCACGTACGAACTCCAAGCATGTTGTTCGTTATTTAACAAGAAAACGATTATAATTTGGATAACATCGTTTCGAACTCTGCTTTGCGCTATTTTATTTTTAATAGCGCTTCGTTCACGTGAACGTTTTACCTTCAGCCCTAAAAGTAGAAATATACAAAATATTTTCATCATATTGTCCAGTAAAACGTTACACAGCTAGCACGCCTGTATTGGTCCCAAGTTTACATCTAAATATAGGATCTACAATATGAAATTAAATCCTAGGAATTCGTGACCAATTGTTTGATAACTAATTTTTTTTCTTACGCTATGAGCAGGTACGTTGGAACTTATACAAAATACATTCTAGCAAGTCTTGGAAGCGTCAGTTGAGTAACTAAACAGGGAAATCACTCGAGAAGAATATACAAGACTGACAGACGGCTCACGAAAATGCCCGAAGCTAGAACTCAGAAGGGCTAGAGATAGCAAGTGATGCCATAAAACATTAGAGCAGACAGCAGGGGGCTCAAGACACAAATAGACGAAATTTTCTAACTACACAGAAGCACATTTTCTAAGCTATGGAAGATTTAAAAATAGGGCGACTTAACCAAAATCGCCGTTTGAAGAAGAAATTAAGTACAAAATGCCATATAATCTTGACTAAAATCTACACATATTACACGAATTATGTGACAACAGCTATATTAGAGGGAATGGCTACTCAGCATATCTACATGCAAGTATAGGCTAGGAAGTTTAAACTCTAAAAAATGCAGAAGTTCAATAGAACCATCGCAACTATGTGTATATCATATTTTATGGACAAAATAGGAAGCCAGAAGAATTTACCACAGTACTCTTGCAAGAAGGACCACACCCAGAAAGAGGCCCGGAGTACTGAACCGGAGAGTTCACAGCCAAGGCCGCGGGTCAGAGAGATCACACGGCTTCACGAGAGCCAGCTCTTGTGTGGCAAATATTTATTGCATGAACTTGTTCCTGCTAGAACGACCAGGTAAGTGTGATTTATATTATAAACTATTCCTTGGAGACACCAATTCATGCTTAGGCATCTACACGAATGTTCCTACGTTTAGATGTGGATACACGAGACTGTTCCTTTCGGAGTCAGAGGCATGATTACGAGCAACTCAGCCTTTTTTTTTGTGTTCTTCGCTCGCGAACCTCTTGAATTTAAGCCGCCATATTTTGGACATCAAAAACAGATCACATCAAAAAAGCTATCGTACCTAACAACCCGAAACATATACTCTGCGTTGAGCAAACAGGAATGAGACATATTGTACAGAATGCTGATGGTAAACATATACTTCTGTGCCAAAAGTATTGAAGACGACCTTTCCTTGTGATCGGAGTTCGTAATTAGGATGCAATTTTTCTACAAAAATGCAGAATTTAGAAGAAATTGAAAACCGTTTCACAAAAATTACAACTCCATTCACCAGAAAATGGAGAATTTAGAAGAAATTGAAAATCGTTTCACAAAAATTACAACTCCATTCAGCGTCGCGAGGCGTACTTCAGTTCCAGAACATGAGCTAGGTGCTCAACTGTTTGGCAGAGGCGAGTTATAATTTTCATGGTAGCAAGTCATAATACCAGTGCCGTCATTTAAAACTCGATTCCACATGAATCACAGATAAACCTATGATAGTAACGGTGGGCTTAAAAATAATTTTTAAATAATATTGGGAAATTTCTCTGACATTACATTGACAACAAATACTTGATCGTAAATCATTGTGACATGGTATTTTTTCTCTGTCGTGAAAATAGTCAGCAAAACTATACCAGATCTATGAAAACCTTAGCTGGTCAATATCCACATCTGAATTTTTTATAGTCATTGGACGTCACATTTTACGATAGAAAATTAAAACTTTACACTAGATTTTCTTTCAAGTGCAAAAAGTGATTCTATGTTAATGACTTTTGTGAATTTTTAAATTCCCCCTTGATTCAAGAAAAGCATGAGAGCTTTGTAAGACAAAATTTAATTACGAAAAATATTTCTCCCAGACAATCGAGCTTTTCATGACAATCGTTTTTTGTAAAAATTTACGTTTTTTTTCTTTTGTTTAAAAAGAATGTTTTTGTGCCCCACTCTTCTTTTGATATTTCGATAATGTCGACAAGATGGGAACATGAATTGCTACAGGTCGTCCTCTGCTGCTCTGAGCCCACGTCAACAGGAGTTCACAATAGAACTGTTGCTTCTCTTGACACTGATGCTGGTAGTGTTTTTGTCATTAGTGGTAGCACAGGCAAAGTTTTTTAACTCTGTCTGTGAAGCAAAGAGTGGGCGGTTACTGAACTATCATTGATTATATGCATCTACTGTCACACTCGTTTTAGACGGTAGTTTGAAAGTGATCAGGGTCAATTTCGGCGAACAGAAGCTATTTTAAATAAATAGATGTTTTCGTACTGAAGAGCTGAGCCTTGTGGAGGTACACCAATGTAACAATACGGAGGAAAATGTCACTGTAAAGTTTGCATAGAATTACAGGGCGGCTGAAATTTAATTCCGTTATACTTTAGATCCTGGAACTTGGGGCTGCTTGTTAACTGGCCTGCTGAGGGCATGGACGGGGTGTCGGTGGTGGGTGGGGGCGAGGGTGTGGCCGGAGGGAGGAGGGGGAGGGGGAGGTTGCCTTCCGCGCTGGGAGGGAGGATACAGCTCACCCCCGCCTTTACTCGGGCTATCTGCACGAAAGTAAAGAACACAATAGGTACGAGTACGATAAACAAATATTCAGTGATCATGTACGCAATCGAAATGCTTCCTACTCAAAAGCCAGAAATATTTTGAGCAGAGACTCCACACTCACTGTTGACGCGGTAGGCAGGAGCAGCCTGGTACTGCTGCTGAGGGTGATGGTGAAGACTAGAGGCAGGTGGTGGGGGAGGTGGTGCCTGCTTGTGGCGACGGGGAGGTTGGTGTTGCTTCAAGGTATTTTTAGCGTTATTTACTTGGTAATGAATGGAATCATCATTCGATGACGATATGTGAGAATTTTCGGAGGAATGATGGTGCTGACCGTGCGCCCTTCTCGGAAGAGAATTTTGCCCGCTATTGCCTTGCGCTGCTATGGCATTAGAATCGTAAGTGATACTAGAGAATGTCGTATTGTTAGAAGGCATGCTTCCTATTGCCGTCATACTGTTATTATTGTTACTGCTATTCCCGCTGCTATTGCTACTAGTATATTGAGCATTAGCAGCATACCCTGAACCATGATTTCGGTGGCTTTGAATTGGATAGCTTGGGTTACTGATGCCAATATTATTATTGATACTACCATTATTATACAGGGGGCCCATTGGGACTCGACTGCTATTGCCTTGCTGATGATGGTGGTGAGGAGGGAGGGGGATTCCAGTAGAACTCGCACTAGAACTGTTGCTGCTGCCAATACTGATGCTGGTAGTGTTATTATTATTGTTGTTGTGTTGGTGGTTAGTAGGGTAGGCAATTTTTTTATTCTGCTGTTGCGTAGCAAAGAGCGGGCTGTTGCTGAACTGCAAGGGGCTGGGATGAGCCAAGTCTTCCCGATGTTGTGCCGCCCTCGCAGGCGTTTGCTGCCTGTTGCTGGAGGTCGCAGCGTGCGTCATGATGGCCTGCACGCTCTCGTACTCGTAATAGTTGCTGACGGGGCGCGACATGCTGCCGTGCCCCTCTCTGGGACCCCTCTGGCTCTGATACTCCCGGCACTCCCTGCTGGCAACAAATATCGTCACAAACTTTATCCTTTCTTAAGGTTTCGTTTAAACACTACACACGCTCTATCAAATGGAGACTCACAATCAAAAATACCAGGCTTTGAAACTTCGTAAGTTCCTTGTACCTTATTTGAATACTTCAGTTGCGTACAGCCGCGCGAGATGCTATTCGCATTCATTAAGAAAATTGATTCCAATACGTACATAACCTAAACTTAGAAGTTACCATCTCGTGTGTCACATACCAGAATTAACTATAACGCAACAGCAGAAATTTACGAAAGATCCAAACGCGAAAATAGCCAACTCTAATAACGGTTCCATGCGTACCCACGGCCTCGGATGATATGCTTAGCAATAGAGATTGACAGATTTGCCTGGTTTACCCTTGCAACATTGCAATATAGATTTATTCTAGGGGATGAGTCGAGATTAGGAACTAAGTCCTTTCCGAACGGCGTCAAGAACATATTTGTTACCCGTCAACGCGCATGGATCACGTATGGCGATGCCTTTTCGCAACCATACTTGCAACCTTCGTAGCCATACGTCGGTAATCATAGCTTGGCGTAAGGGAAAAATCAAGGAACAGAGAAAGGATGTACATGCAAAATGAAGTTTCGCTACAAAGTTTTAAAAAGTAGTAATATAATTAAATTTTTAATTCAAATCTAGCTCTGCCCTCTTTGTCCAATCTTTCAGGGGAATGATGAAGACTATGAATAGGAACAAAATTTTCACGGAGAATTAACCAACACGAACTGTAAACACTGAGCTACGTAGAGACCACATGCAGACCTTAATGAAACTGTGAAAAATAATGGCTTTCAGGTTAACTTATTTATGACGTTTTTCTCGACAGTAGCAATGCTTAATTCAAGTCGTGGCATGCAATACAAATGCGAAAGATAAAAAAAACACCGACTGTTCCCTTCTTGTCAATCTACACCAAGGACAGGCTTGTAGAGTGATCACAATCCTTTCCATGTTGAATTCAACACTTCATGATGCACTTAATACAGTTATGAGTATTTCCGAAGTTTTCTGTACACGTTGTTCTACCGCCACTACAAGCCTCTTGACTTCCTAAGCAGTTTAAATTCGTCATTACAAAATGTAAGGGAGAACAAATTCATTTCAGATGAGAAATCATTATTCCATACTATGTTTTTAAAATAATCATTTCTATTTTTAAATTACATAAAATAATGAAATAACATCTTGCGGTTTCGTAGATTTCACAGAGAAACAGTGCGTTACAAGTACCGTGGAGATTACAACTACCTTCTAATACTATAGTGCACTTCACATTTACTACAGACAGGAGTTGCACTCTTTACCTGTTCATGATGGCCTCATCAATAAAAGACTGCTCAAGCTTTTGCAACAAATGCCACTGCGAACCATCATTGGGAATGTACGCTGTGTGCGGACGAGGTTTCTTCTGGTTCTTCCTGAGAGGAAATCAAGGAGAGCGTACAGCTACAGAAACCACAACTCGAGCCCACGGTCATAAGGTGCACCGAATAATCCTTGCACGACACGCAATGTATTTTTTGTCTACTTGCAGTAGTTCATTCGTTAATAATTACTGAATTTAATGCCGCTAGTGGATCCTGCGGTGGCGATTCCACAGCAGGAGAAAGCACTATCACAGAATAAGACAGAAATCCCATTGAAGGAAATGTGTGTTCATTTGTTTCATCATGAGAGTTTCATTTTGTGATATCAAGTACGACTGGGATTAGTTTTTACTTTTTACAAGCTTTTGTAAGTATCCTCACAAAAAAAAGTCACGAAGCCTTCACTCTCCTTGACTTGAATTTATCACGACTACCTCTCGCTTCCAGTAACAACTGCGCTTCGACAGCAGCAGCGGACGGAGGCTAGACTGCTGCGAGGTCTTAAGACTCCTGAAACGCGTTTTTGCGAAAAATGTCGCACTAGTACAAGGTCAGCGCAATCAATGCTGGAGTGGTCTATTACAGTACTAAAAATTTGACATAAATCATAGGTATATTGCTGTGCATATTACAAGGATTATCCGTGGCCAAGTTTAAAAAATTTACATTTATATAACCATAAAAGAGAAACCCGATTAATCATTCCAAACGCAAATTACGGTTGCCCAAGAAGTTGAGAAGTAAAATATTACACCTGGAAAATCAAATGGGTAGTGACAAAAAAAACGTTGTATACCTTTACCCTTAATATGTTTCCGTTTGAAGCAATGATTTGCGCACAGAGAAATAAATCAAAGCCATGGATTACAGACAAAGGGAGGATGATATTCGTACACCATGAAAGTATCTACTTAGTGTGCTTACGACGTACCATAGTCATTTATAAAATAATTCTGCATAAGCATGATGACCAAATACATTTATATGCTCTTAAATTGAAAACGCTCTGATAGTAGAAATTTTATGATCCATATTTTTCAACATATACGGGCGAAGAGAATGGGAAAAAGCAGGAAAACATAATCGCTTACTCTACAGTGAAGTTTTCACTCACGTCTAAAGTTACCGAATTTAATTTTTTTTAACAAGTCAACGCTTTCGAATTTTTAGTTAGCACCTTTTATTCGTGCATCTTCTTCAGGTCAGGGATTTTTCGATCTCTCAATTGGACCTTAATTTTCGAATACCGTCAAAAAATTTAAATGTGAAACCTAACTTACTTTTTACTTCCCCTTGATAATTAAATTGTTTCCAGTAATATGTATTATACTTGATTTCGTAGTATGCTCTGTCATTCTTATTTATGAAAAGACCCAACCTAACGAAAGTGCAAGCTTTCCACCGAAGTAGACTAATTTTGATCCAAATGTTGAACAATAGTCAAATTTTAGTTGTACTAGCGTACTCCAGTTCAAAAGTTTATCTTTCTTTCAAATATCATTCTTGTATGTCATCCAAATGATTCCTTTTTTATGATACCAGTTTAAAGAAGTATATCCTAGAACGATTATACAATGCTATTTTTTAAAAGTGCTGAATAACTGCACAGATGACTAGTTTTTCGATTTATTGAAAGTGTGATGAAATAACAATTTCATGGTGTACGAAAATTGATAGACTCCACTGCGCCAACATAACTCTCGGATAAGCTGAAAATAAAGCAAAGGATAGAAGTCAGTAATTGGATAGAATTAAACCATGTTAGTAAAAGTGTTAGAAAAAAAGGTTTGAGGCTTTGTAGGAGAGAGAATAGCTTTTAAATTTTGATAGATTACCAACGAAAGGCCAAAGATATGGATTAGATAATGAAAAATACTACCATGAACCCACCACTCAAACAGAATATCGAACAGAACATAGAAGCACCGAATATAATAGAAGAATAAGTACAACGTTGTAAACCAGAGCCAGATTTGCTGCGCTCCCTCCTGCATACCGCAGCAGCAAAACTCTGGCTCAGAGTACGGATATTTCCAGGGTATTTCAAAACAAGACGTACAAAATTGCACACCAAGTAGAAAATGGCCAAATAAACACGTTTTCTTCAATGAAATTGCCCGAAAAAATTCGGGTTTTCAAGAAATTAGCTGTTTACTGATTTAAAGGATGAAATTTAATGACAATTACTAGCAATATTTATTTTGAATTTACTAAATAAAAATGGTTCAAAATATGTTCCACCTACATCAACGCACTTCTCAAATTTCAGCATTTGTTAAACAATTCATGTTACCGGCGTCCTGGTTTCTTTGAAACCGAACAGTGCCAACAAGACAAACAAGAAGTAACCTGGTAGCACGATCTCGAACATTCTAAAACCTTCTAAAATAACTTTTTACCAAAAATCACTAAAACTAAATTTTATTATTGTAAACTCTGAAGTGAAGTTATTGTAGAAGTGTTTGTAACGTAAATTCAAAATAAATATTGCGAGTAATTCTGTCATTAAATTTCATCCTTTAAAACAATAAACAGCTATTATCTCAAAAACCAGAATTTTTTCAGAAAATTTCATAGAAGAAAAAGTGTTTATTTGGCTATTTTCTACTCGGTGTGCAATTTTGTACCTCTTGTTCTGAAACACCCAGTACAACCGCAGTATGCTCAATGTGTTCATGTAAACTGCAATTAGCTATGCTGCAATGTGTTGTTTTACAAGAAATTGATTATGACAGCACCACTAAAAGACTTTTACACCATCTACAAATTCAGATAACCCTCGCGCTCAAGTAAGATGGACTTCTCCTGAAGTCATGGTATGCTAGGAGCGTGTAACGTGTACGCACCTGCTGTAGTGCTTTTCTCTGAAGTCTCGATACTGCTGACTGGCGAGTTGTTTCAGACGCTCCTGCTCTTCGTTGCTGCTCAACCGCAG
>JACJUY010001100.1:47805-71757 GCA_014220935.1 Platorchestia sp. MABIK
AGCACGGCTCAGTTTGGCTCAGCTCGGCTCAGCTCGGCTCAGCTCGGCTCAGCTCGGCTCAGCTCGGCTCAGCTTGGCTCAGCTCGGCTCAACTTGGCTCAACTTGGCTCAGCTTAAGCTAGGTTAGGTTTGGTGAAATTAAATTTAGTTGGGTTAGGTTAATTTGCGAAGAATTAACCTAATTTCTGATTGTCTATTTGGCGCAATACATACGCCCACTCAACGCCATATGACACTCGAAACCGAATATGGTAATAATATTTAAATAACCATAAATTCATTATTTACAAACCTAATTTGAAAACTCAATAAATGACATTCGGTAGCCAAGCGAGGGCTTCCAAGTATTAAGCGCTGAAATTCTACTCAGAAAATCTCACACTTGGATGACTTGACCCAAAAAACGTGTTGCACAGTCAAGTCGACAGAAGAAATTTCGCGGTGTGCTGTAACGCTACAACGATGTAAATTATTCGAAAATCCAGCTGCTGATCTTGTAAGTGTTTAAACTGGAAAGTGTCAACTTCTAAAAAAAACATATTTGCTTAAAAGAAACAGTAAATTTTTTGCACACATCTAAAATGCAGGAATAAATACGTGGAATAAATCTATTCAGGTCAGTGAACTCTGCAGCAAACGGTGTTGGTGCGCGTTATTTCTGTTCCCTAGAAACAAATTAAGGCAACCCAGAAAAAAGCTTTTGCATGTTCTAGATCCTCGCTAATTTAAAATTTCTAATGAATAATTTGAACCCTCGGGGTTTCTTTCGCTGTGCTTCAAAAAGCACTTAGTTCGTTCAGGAGCGCTTTAGGAAGGCATTAGGCTCATAATATCTGCATTATGGCCCAACTCCAAGTCTCGGCCGTTATTGTAAAAACATTAACAAGTTTAGAGGACTTAAAGCACGGCTTCTAAATACTAAGGGCTTTCAAAAGAACAATGGAAAGCCTTAACTGAGTTCTTTCGGCATAACTTGGTCTCTAATACGTTGTGTCGAGCCGCTTTGAAATTAATAGTGAGTCGTTGAAGCAAAGATGGCTTCTCTGCATGGAGCACAAGTGCCTCAACTACAGGCCTGCATCGCCTCGCCAGGATTTTCGGCACTCGCTGCATGAACTCTGCATTCCATGGGTAAAATTGAGATATTTGTTATCCAAAAAAGAGACCCGAAATGGAACATTATACATAAAGGACGGGGCTATAAAGAGCCACTCAAAAAAGGAAATCATTTCAAGAAGTGAGGAAGTGGAGTTAGCGAAGCATTACCCAAAAAGAAATGCTCGGCATAAGTGCGTTCGAGTGAACATTTTTGTTGACAAATATTCAAAGCAAATTTTGCTATCAGATTATAATTAGGTGCTGTGCTCCTAATGTTGCAGAATCAAGCCGTGTTGTGGACACAATATTGACCAAACTTTGCCTTTATAAGCAATAATAAAGACACAGAATTTTTCTTTATTTTCAAAAAGTTTACTTTATGAAATAAGAAACATTTCTCTAATATACTCACTTTGGTCAACAATCGATACATTTTTCACATAAAAATTTAACACCCACAAAGTTAACACATTCCGCCCTCCATTAGCAGCCAAACACGATCAGCTTTAATAGAGTTGCTGATGCATTGCGCAAAAGGTCACCTGTTCACCTATGGAAAAACTAAAGCTTTGTAAATCAAATAAGTTTGGTAAGATTCTTGAACATAACACAATTTCGCACGGCTTAGATATTTTCATTGTTCCAAAAATTCTCACAAATGAATCCAAACAGTGTTGATGAAATAAAGTTGAAAGTTAGTAATATGAAATTTGATGTGTATAATAACTAGTATAACAATATTATGGAATACATGGATCACGTCCGTGAGCACAACATTTTTTTTCTTTGCGCTTACTAATTCCTCCGATGTAATTGCGTGCATAACAACTTGAAAAATAAATCAAATTAATAAAAAACGTTTTCGGCTAAAGTACTGAACAGTATAGCTGAAATGATAGCACCGTTCATATTCAGTTTTTTAACCAGTCACTTTCTATATGGATTTGATTTAGGTTGTAATGAAGATATCGGCAATAGAATTAACAATGAAATTTAATGGAATATACGCTGTACGTCATAAATGATGTGAACAACTTTGACAATGATAGCAATGAGCCACACCTAAAAGTCAAATTTCATTCTTTCCTCTTTTCCGACCCTTGGAGGTTTATTTTTTGTCAGAATCCTACCAAAATCGAAGAGAGGCTCAAACAAAACACACAATTCCTGACTACAACAGTTCGCAGAACCCAGAACTTTTGTGGTAGACAGTGATGTACAATTTACGCCTTTGCATGTCGTGTACATTCGAGGTGACGGTTTGCCCCTCGAGAGATGAGCCTAAAGATGCGATCTGACGCTGCGGCTCCGGTGCCACCAAAGTGCCTCTGATTGCCTTGTAAAAAGAATGGATAACATCCGAAATACATGCAAGAATGATGATTCATTGGATCGTGAATTGGCTAGGGAAGGTTTACAGAGGTCAGAAGCGTGAAAGAAGATTCTTCGATGGATGACAGATGGGAGAAGCAAGACTCAGTTGTTTAGGAGTCAAATGTATGAAAGTGGCGTCGGATTTATGGAAGTTACGAGGTGTAAGAAAGCTTCTGGTACATGGATGTGAGCTTTACGAAAAAAGACTCAGTTTTATGGAGGTCATACTATGTAGTAAGAAAGCTTCAGTTTTATGGAGGTCAGATGCAAAAGAAAGGGCTTAGTTTTATAGAGGTTATATGTAGTAAGAAAGATTTAGTTTTCATGGGGTTAAACTTACAAAAGAAGGCTTAGTTTTATGGAGGTCAAATGGGAGAAAAAAGCATCACTTTTAAGAGAATAGAATAACTGAATAATAACATTTCCATCACTTGGAAATGAGAATAGAATAACTGAATGCATGTGGGGTAAAATTATGAACATCAAAAATGAAGCATGGAATTCTACTACTATTGATAGTAAATCCACGCTCAAAACTAATTTTGAAACTGATATGAAAGCAACTCCAAAATTAATGTGTTGCGCAGGAAAGGATGCTTTTGATGCTTTTGAATGCGACACAGCATTCAAGAAAAATAGTTTCAGAGTCATAACCAACGCAAAGTTGTGCTCGGAATTGCGAATTTTAGAGTCTGTTCATTTTTAAAACGAAACCTGTTTTAAATAATCATCTTATCTCATTTCCTTTATCCCTAGTCAATAAGTAATGTCATACATTTTTTTTATGAATTCTTTTCTTTTTGCATTTTACAGATGACTTTTTGTTCGAATTCGTATTGCTGATGATGAGCGAAGGGTCGAAACGTCCATTTTTTACGAGTCTTTTACAGCCTCGAGAGTCTAGTTTAAGGAAAAATGTTTTATACCATTTTCCTGGTACTCTCTTTTAATTGAAAATTCGAAAATATCGAAATAGCTGCTTCGAACAGGAAAGGGGCTACTCAGGAGTCATTTAGTAATTAAAATAAGATCCGATACTAAAACTGCGTGTCGCTTAAATATACTGTACACACTTCTTATCTAAAATACGCCAATATTTTTACCTTCCTGAAAGTTAATGCACACCAAATATTTTTTCGGTACGTACGTTATAAAACGAGGACTTATTTCAACTCCAAAATTGTATTTCTTTAACTTCTTAAACGTTAGCCTGATTTTTATGTCCAACAGCGACTTTTGAGCCATGACACGATAGACGAATTTACTTGAGCAGATGAAACGCATGACGAGCGTTGAAAACTTTTTGGTCTCCTGGGGAACTCGGTCGAATTTTCTCTTTGGTTTCTTCTACGCCCTATGCCGGATGTTCAAACAGTTAGCGTCATCGTAGAGACATACCTGACTGCGTGTGTTCTTATAGTTCAACTTGGCTATGTCAGGTGCTGTACCAAGTAGCTAACCAAGTTGGCCTAAAAGAAAGCGCTGCGAGCTATCCCGCTGCGATGACGTAAATTATTGTTCGAAAATCAGACTCTCCTTTTGCCATCGTCGACCATATCGCTCACACTACCCACAAACTGTCACTCAAGTTTGCAGCAGACAACAGTAGCGTCAGTCAACAGTTCGGATATAATGTATGTTATTTTCATACTTTTTATTCAAAGAGAGGATTTTTATCGTTCCAAAAATCGAGCGATGAGAGTCAACAATTCAAAAAATGAAAGATAATTGAATTCACCCAAGTAAATTCACCAACTTATTTCAACTTATGTATAATGTGCTTACGTATAACGAATGTATCGTATTTTAACTAGTCTGCGTGTGAACACTGATTGGGCAAGCAGTTGTCGTGCAGGTACAAGCAGTTTTCCTGTCAACATTCTTTGCCCATCACGATAACCTATCGCTCTGTCACAAATATTATCCGATAAGACTTACACAATCGACGATCGAATTTTGCATCCTCTTATGCGAACGTCAACTGTTTCGGGTAAAAGTCATTCCCAGTTATTCGTAACATGAGTGGAGCACTGCATTAATTGAATAAGTGGGACCAGTTTTATCCGTGCGAGCTGAAGTACGCAAAAAGTTACGCATAACTCGAGGATCGACACAATTTCTCATTATAAGCGGTCCACTTGAGCAGCAGGAACTTCGTGTATTACAAGGATAACCTGCACCGCTTCTTCCCCAAAAGCTCCCTTTCGCTCTCATTGCAGTTTGCAAAATTCGAGAACTCGTGTAAAGAAGCGCTCATTGAAGCCAAAATGGCGGCCATGTTGCTGCCCGCTCCACTCTTATGAGAAAAAAGCCCAGTTTTCGAGAGCAATCCTGGGAAATGTCATTAATGTTGCTCTGGGCGACACGACTGCAGTTAATTGGGCTGCTTTCTGACAGGGTCTGCGTTCCAGACATTCTGGGCTTTTTGGACAGTGCTTGATATGTGATACAAGCACGCTATTTCAATTCTGGGCTATTTAAATGGTGCTTAAATGTGCTGCCATGTACTCATATACTACAGGGAATGTTAGAAATGCAGACGAGCATTCAACTTTCGGAGTTCTTGTTCCGTGCAGGAATAGGGAGCAGGAACTTTTTTTACTCAAAGTGCGGAGCTAGAAATGAAACGTAAAGTTCCTTCAAATATGAAAACTGTTTGAAATGAGACATACTGCTTCTCCACCTGAGGGCTATGTTTGAAATGAAAATAGACTGCTTCACCAACTGAGAGCTGGGTTTGAAATGAGATAAGCTACTTCTCAAACTGAGGGCTGTACTTGAAATAGAACGCAACTATTTCAAACCAAAATAGGGATCCATGCGAATGGCAATTATACTTTGGACGACAATTTAGCAGCGTAGTTCAATATGTGGATACCAATCAAAGGGAATCAATTCATTTCATTCAGGAATACGCGTGAGTGCTCTGCCTGATTGCTACACGGAACGGTGTACATACGGACGGTAATATTCGTTTATTCAAATAAAGCATTTGTATCCTTCCAAAAATAGAGCATATAGACATCTCAAAAATCAAAAAATTATAATTTATTGAATTTTTGGTACCTAATTTTGAGAAGTTTCAATTTTTTACAAGTAGTTGGTACTTATGTGTGCATATTTTACAGCAATATTTAATATACTTCAGTTTACACATTTCACTGTTCACAGGAGAAGATTATATTAGACAGGTTAATTCAAGCCTCTCTAACAGCAGAATAAGTGCTCCAAAGCGAGGAGAGTAACAATGACACCAGTCTTACCTGAATTCGCACGCTGTGCCAAGCGTCAAACAAATCAATGGCTTAGATTCTTGCACACATTCAGTAATTTCAACTTAGCGGTCAAAAAATATTTCAATTACTACCATCACTGTTCCTCAATACACCACCTTCTGTGAGCTGCGAACCTGGCAGCTCAGCGAGTGTGGGATTGTAACTATCTGGAACAGAGGTTCTCAAACTATTTTCAACTAAGGACCATTTTTATTTCACAAAATAAGCTGAGGACCCCTCCACATGTGTTCCCCTCAGGAAAATATATATATTTATTTGTGAACAAAGTTGTGTAAGTGTGCATCTACTTTCAAATTCGTTAAATTTTGCGGACCCCACTTTGAGAACCCCTGATCTAGAGCACCACTCCGATGGCCAAGTGGGCGTTGCAAGCGTCAGAGTCAAACAAAAGTTTGCGTTTTTCAGCGTGGTGGCGTTTTGGCCCTCATGGGAGAAATATTTTCCCACTGTCAACATGCTGCAGTCACACCAGTAGTTAGTTAAATTGCGCTCACATAAGAAATGATCTGTAATTGGCTTTGTTTCGGATTCGAGATTAGATTGTGCAAAAAATTTCGATCCAAACCCCGACTGATATGTTTTGCTGGGTTACACCCATGGACAAGCCCTGTTTTGTCTATAAATGTTAGAGCCATTAATATTCCGTTTTTTCAACGTGGAACCTCGCGTTTCTTAAGCGTGAGCATCGTTCTTCGAAACATACAATGACATAAACAAGCTTCTAAATTTGATCTCATGGTATACAATCCTACAGCAATAGCTACAGTAACACTCACAAGCATCCAGAAGAATCAAGCTTCGTTCCAACACTAAAATGTTTCTCACCTGCATGTGGAATGATCACCCAGAGTTGTATGATCAGGCTTCAATGTGAAAGTGTTTTTGTTCAATCGCTCAATTATTTATTTCCAGAGTTCCAAAGCGCATTTATTTTGTTTCCAACGAGCAATTTTTTATGACGTCCTATTATTTCGTTTCCAACGTGCTACTGTTTTGTTCTAACGTGCAATTATTTTGTTTCTAACGCCCAATTACTTTGTTCCCAACGTGCAATTATTTTATTTCTAACCTGCAATTATTTTGTTCCCAATGTGTAATTATTTTGTTTCTAACCTGCAATCATTTTCTTCGTTGCTTGATGCCTCTGCCATATACGCTGCAGGTTACAGGCATTCCTCGGAGATTTTCCGCTTTGGCGAAAGGCGATGATGTGTCCCTCATTTATTGCTGGAACACCTGCAGGCCTTTATTTTCCTGCTATTATCATAGAATATTAAAACAGGGATCTGTTATTTGAATCGCAATATAGAGCGTTGACGCATAAATTCTTATTCAAATAAATGAATTTCTAAATAATACGAAAAAAATTTACTAAACAAGTGGGTGAATTTTTGTTCACGGAAAGGATGCAACAACGCATTTAAGCCTTGTTGTACAGTAGTACTTTGAGCTAGTCTAAAAGAAAGAAATGAAATAACCGGGGGAGTTCGAGAAAATTTACACAAGAATCATTCATAAAACAACATTCCTGTTTCAAGATTATTTAAGAGACTTCCCGTTGTACAAATCTTCATGTGGTAGATAGTCTGTTATCAAATGTTAAGTTTGGAGTTATAAACTAAATGCTTGAGGATAGCGTGCCCGCAATTAAAACCCAATCTAAATTTTTCGCCTAGGCATTTGAGATTCCTGCTGCCTAGAGCAGAGACAATGATTGGGCGGCTCAGATCATAAGTGCTCCGGTGAAAAATTAGGAGTGAGAATAATGAATAGAAGTGAAAGAATACAAAGAATTTAATGTATTGTATAAAACTTTGCAAGATCAAAAGATACGCATATTACAAACAGCATGCACCAAAATTTGTAGTGAAACGCTAATAAAAAATCGGAAGATACACAGGTCGCGATAACTTGGGTTAGAAAATTTATTACAAAATGCTCGTACAAAAGCCAAACGTTCAAAGCATTCTAGTATTTATCAACAAGTCGCTACCTCATGCACATAAATCATCAGACGACCATCAAAGACAGACACAATGGCATGAGAACAGCTTACAAGATGAAAATTGCTTTTGAAATGAAAGGAAAACTTAAGCTAAATGCTGGAAATTTTGCACAAGCTAAAGCCCAGGTGTTCCAAAATCCAAGGCTTACTCTGATTTGTGAGGTCTTTGATGAGCTTTATAGAGCGTTTTTTGAGTGTCATGCGCTTCACTGAGCTGGTCAAAATTTACCTCGTTAGCCTCGTGAAAGAAAATAAGAAAAATTACACTCTTAATTCTATAATTACATAAACGATTTAATAACTTCTTCACATACGCTGTGTCCCCTGTGGAGAAACCCCAAGATCTTACATTAATTTTCCGCTTTAAAACATTAATTCGTTCAAAAAGTTAATAAAAATACAAAAAAAAGATTCACGGCACCGCATTTTTGCAGTATGAAATTCGATGGTCATTCAACGCATTTCCCTGACCCCATTAGTTTAAGTTTTTTAGTTGAGTGTTTCTCGTGGCATGCCAGGCGTTGAAATTAGACCAGCTTTTAGTATCATAAAATTGTTCATTTTGTAGGGCAAATTTTCGACTTAATTTCGAGTCTGGAGAAGTGGGGCCTCGGACGAGGCAGGCAGGCTGTCGGAGTTCATCATGCTCTGCCCGCAGGGAATAAAACCCTCATAATTAATTAACCTTCGGCAATTGAAAAAGAAAACCAGACGAATTCCGAAGCCAAAATTGCTCGAGTCAATTTGAGCTGAACACGAGAAAAAGAAATGCGGTAATGATTGGACCCGTCGATGTAGTAATTAACTAAGGGATTTGCTGAGCATCATCGGCATGGCTATGCAGTCATGCTGTAGATGTGGCTTCAACATGCAGAATTTGCGTAAATTTTTGGTTATGTTGATCGTCAGGTAGTCATACTGTAGCTGTGACTTCAACATGCAGAATTTCCGTAAATTTTTGGTCATATTAATCATCATGTAGTCATGCTGTAGATTTGGCTTCACTATGAAGAATTTTCGTAAATTTCTTATCATTTTAATCATCATGTAGTCATGCTGTAGATTTGGCTTCACTATGCAGAAATTCCGTGATTTTTTTATTTTGTTGATCCTCATTCAGTCATGCTGTAGCTGTGACTTTACCATGAGAAATTTCTGTAAATTTTTGGTCATATTAATCATCATGTAGTCATGCTGTAGATGTAGCATCACCATGCAAAATTTCTATGAACTTTTACGTTAATCTTCATATTTGGAAGAATTGTTCATGTTAATTCATATCGTGATTACGGCACAAAATTTCCCAAACAAAACTGATTTGACGCTTTCCCACCATCAAGGAGGTAAAGGTTTAATTGAAAAGTCGTTGACAACTTCGACTTGGTGATCCCTATCTCATGTGTGTCTGGATCGTCGAATTAACGATGTTGGAATTCATTCTTAAGTTAAGAACAATTGAGAATGATGTTAACTTCATGAACTGGCGCATGCATTGTGCAGTAGTACAGGGTTTTTATCAATCTCGGGTACTGTTCCGATAGTCTCTCAGTTCACGGACATGCTAACTTTCTTGGTTATAATAAAAATCATTCCTTTAACGAGTGGTTCTCAAATATGATGGGAAGACTGATGCCGCGTACGAAATTCATTTTCTTTTCTTGAATTGTCTCACCCGTATTGTACGTTTTAAATTTCAAATTTATCATGCATTGGTCTATTTGGATAAAAAAGAAATCGAAACACAGGTGATCTGTTAAGAGAATTTGATCCACGTTGTTATTGAGTTCAACTTCCACTGCATTCCACGGGAAGAAAAAAAAGAATCGTGCATTTAATTAAAATCGACAGGTTCAACAACAGAACTCGAGCATAGCGAGAATAGCATATTGTTTCAGAGCTCCGTGCATATTTATTTTGGGTTTGATTAGTATTTTATCAGCTCATTTTGTTTCATTTATATTCTTAATTATATGTTTATTTTGGGTTCAACTTGCGCTTTTACCAATTCATTTTGGGTTTAATGTACATTTTATCAACTCATATCACTCTTAACGTGTATTTTTACTTATTTATTTCGGGCTCAATGCATACTTTTATTGATTCATTTTGAATCTGATTAACAGTTCATCAATTCATTTTCTAGGTTTAACTAATGTTTTTACTCAATAATTTCGGGCTCAATTTGTCTTTCACCGATTCATATTGATTTGATTTTTATTTACATCGATTCATTGAAGGTTCCACCTACAAATTAAAATCTGTGTGCCATCACGTACGCTCTAAAGTATGACAGCATGAGGGCATGACGCTAGTAAAAGCCTCACGCATGCTGCGGCTAGACAGCTCCACAGTAGAGGAAACAAGGTAGTCATTTCCACGGGAAAAAAACACCTCCTCTTGTTCGGCTAGCCAATAGAACGGCTTTATTTCAAACAAACTGAGTGACGTCACCATTGCGACATGTCGTCAGGCCAATAGTGGTGCCAGATTTAGCGCTAGCAGTGTTGTAAGATGCAATATGAGAGCTGCTATTGGTTCGTTCATATGACGTCAGCATTGCGTCACGGTCAACGAAAAAAAGACTGGCTTTAACCCTACCCTGTTACTTCTACCGTGGGCAACCTGAACCAAGCCTGGCAGGAGCGGCACCGACGGACACGCGTGAGTAATCCAATAGGACAGAGGCAGAAAATAACAGCAATATTCGGCAGCGAGCGGCAGGTCAGGCGAAGGGGATCAGCTACGGACCGGAAAAAAGTCTATTCGGACAAATGCAAAAGATTTAGACTGAAGATTAATTTTAAGCAAACGAGAATCTAAAGCGTGAATTTCAAAATCAAGCCGCTAGTTACCTAAACTATTCTAGTAGTATCAGAGCAGAAGTTGTGGTGACACCGGCTCGATGAAAACAGGAGCTGCTATGAAACGAAACAAAAAATAAAAGTATACTAAGAGAAAAGAACAAAAAAGTAGAATCAAAACTGTGCAACCACTTCGAAATGGGCAAGTACCCCATAAATTATCTCAAATATTAACCAACCATTCATCTCAGACCTGAGTTAAAAATGCAACTCTACGTATGAAAGGTGTGAGTGAAGATCAAGTTAAGGTAAAGTATAAACCAGTTGAATGAAAGTGTCCCTAGCAGCAAAGATAGGATGAAAAGTTCGAGGTTTAACCGCTTTAGAAAGATTTAAAATTAATTTCATTGGAGCTACGCTTGAATTCAGACTGCTGCGCATCCGTCAACCGGACAAGCGTAACTCAGCTATTAAGTTGGTTTCAATAAGTTAATCTTAGAGTGAGTGTGATAGGAAATTGGCCTTGTGTCAGGCAAAGAACACTTGGTAAGCAAAAAGCGAGATGGTACGCGAAATAAATAACAAAAGCAGATCATGGATGCAAATCATTTATGAGGGAGAACAGATGCAAGAAAAATTCAGAAGAACGCTGCTTTCGTTTACACCCCTGCACTGCGGAAGCCAGCCGCCACCAAACCCTCAAAACGCTCCCGAGGAACCGCCCAACATCGTTGCAAAACTCAGCGGTCACCAGGTTTCGAAGCCGCACACCTGCGGGGCATCAGCGACCATCAGAAGTTGAAACGAAATGTAACTTGCCATGGTCGCAGATAAGCGAAATAACGTACGTTTAAAGTTCACAACCATTCCGTCAACCTCAACGAAAACACGACCGAACTCAGCTACGAACCGACAACAACATGAACGAAGCAACAACGACATTACGAACCAATGTACGCTACGAAATTCCATAGATGGGAAGCCCTGTGACGAAAAATTCCGGCAGAATTTAAACATTTATATTTTTCATCAACGAAAGCTTCCTTCAACCATTGCATTCGATGGTGACTGGCGGGTGTCAGAATTTTTCTGTTTCAGATGCTACAATTGGACAAGACAAGTAACCTCTGTCCCAGTGCATAATTTGGTCCTGAAATATCAATGCTTGCTATCCAATCTGAAGTTACTTTCAGATTATGATGTATAAATTTAAACGCTTTGTAAAAAGCGCAAGTTGTGTAGTGGCATGGCTTCGAACCGCACTAAGGTACACTGTGGCATCTCGCCATTGCCGTCGCTTGTGATGAATCAGATCCCTCACGCCCGCAGGTAGGTTATCAAAATCGCATCAATTTAAAATTTTGATGACTCGCAAACGTAGGATACCGCTTCAAAAATTGCAAACCTACATTAATAGCTCAGACAAGCTTCACGAAAGACTCTCGCATTGAGTTCGATATTCATAGCTTGCGTTTGGATCAATTAGTGAGCAGGTGAAGACCGCCAAAAATTTCAAACCATTCAACAATCCGTGAAATTCTGAGACGAGTTAGAGATTAAACACAACTACTTTTCCTTCAATTCAATCAGCTAACTCAGTTAGTATTTTTCTTGTAACAAGACTACATCCTTAAGATCATTATTTTTTCAACAAAAGTGTCATCTATGCGTATTAATAGCTTTCAATCATCATTACATTGCGTAGCACAATCAGACGTGTTAGAATCATCTATGTACACCCGCTTCACGAAAAAATGTATGTTCACCCTCCAATTTAATAGAATAATTACAGTTATTTAGAAGGGCTCTTAGTTATCTACGCACAAACAAGTTGGGAATAATAATGACTGGATATTTATGGTAAAAGGTGTCCCGTCTATATAACAGCACACCTTAACAGGTACTCCGGAGTATAGCCAGGATAAAAAGTGTCCCGTCGATATAACAGCACACCTTAGCACGTACTTAGGAGTATAGCCAGGATAAAAAGTGTCCCGTCGATATAACAGCACACCTGAGCGTATACTCCGGAGTATAGCCAGGATAAAAAGTGACTCCTTTGTATAACAGCACACCTGATTTGCGTGAGTCTGCTCTAGAGTATGGTTCGTTTTAGTCCCAGAAAGCAAGATGCCAAAAATATTGGTGGTCGCAGGCAGTTGTTCCACCTAAGAAGCTTATGTCCCAATGTGACACGAGCGGGATCAGTGAGAGCTTCGAACGGTTTTTTCCATTTCTAATGAATGCACTGATGACGTAAAAGCAAATGCTAAAATGATTCTGCCATAATACCTTAATCATTTTCATTTAGAATATAATGGCTTTAACACCGATTACGGAAGAAATTTAAACATATACTTATAGTATTTCCCTGAGGACTAGCCCTCAAAACATAATTTGATTCTCACGTGAATATTCACGCAAACGTGAGTCAAAGTTTCTTTTTCCCGGTTATCGTAGAATGAAAAACCCCTTATTGTTTCTTTCACACACTCGCATGCTTACCTGTACGTATTTTACGCATGCATGCAAGAGCAGAAACGAAAAACAACCAGGGCAGTCGTTAAAGTTTCCCTTTCCGAGAGCCAGTGATAGCAGATCCCTTGATTCCCCTCGAGCTTGGGTTCCTGTTCGATTCATTCCTTTTCCCTCAGATTCCCCTCGGGCTCAGTGGGCAAGAATAATTACAGCAGCGGCGATGCGATTTGAGACACAGTTCCCACTCGCGTCCTGACGAGCCTCTGTCCTGCCAAAATCCGAGCGATGCGCGGATGTTTCTAAATTCTTTATTCTATTTTGAGTGCACTCAATATTCTGCCACAGCAGCCAGAGTCGCGAGAAAATGTGAATCGCGGGAAACACAATCTGTGCTCGCGTCGGTGTTTGTGTTACTACGCATTTTGAAGTCGTCTCTCTTGGTTTTTATGTAAAATAAAATGGAAGAACTTGATGGTAAAATCGTCTCCGATGGTCCTTGTATCGATAGCCTTAATTTTGAATACGTTTCTATCGTTCCTTATATCGAAGGTCTTGATTTTAAAATCGTCCTTTTTGGTCTTTATATCCACGGCCTTGATTTTGAATTTGTTTCTATGTGTCCTTGTATTGAGGACCTTGGTTTTAAAATCGCTCTGTCGGCCATTGCATTAAGGAATTTGATTTTGAATTTATCTCTATTTGTTCTTGTATTTAGAACCTAGATTTTAAAATCGTCTCCAGTGCTCATTGTAATGAGGACCTTGAGTTTCAATTTGTCACCTCTGGTTCTTGTAGGAACTTGATTCTGAAATCGTCTCTTTTGAATCTTATACTGAGGACCTTGAAACCAAGCATGCTTATGTTGAGGCGTTTGCAATGATTTTTCTAAAGAAAATGTTGTTGAAGAGCTTGTTTTTTGAAAAATTCGTTTCTAAATTAAACCTTTTAAAACGAAATATTACCATTGGTTCTATACTGGTAGTTTTTTAACCTACTCTCTGTTTTTTTCATGTATGCCAAGTATTTTGTACCTTGATTTCAACTTTGCATATCTAGATTTGTGCTCGTAGTAAATATTTTGTAAAATAATTCTAAAACTAAATTTTTTCGTGTGTGGTTGCTTAAATTCCAATTCTGAAAGTAAATACACATGATTACGCTTATACTAAGATGTGTGTAAATTGATTTTGAAATTGGTCCGTTACATTTCTTCTAGTGTTGAAATTTTTAGAACAGTGTCAGAAACATCAAACGCAGTGATCACTGAGTGAAGACGCGCAACAGCGTTTGGCAATCACAGAATTTAGCAACACAGCCTTTCTCTTAATGAGCAAGCCTGCCTTAAAATCATGCCCTCTCTGCGCAACTCTTTTGTTTACCTGAGAATTGAAGCTTGCGTTTCTAGCTTTGTTTTATACATTTTAAAGATTTTGGGAAGATTTTTAAGCTTCTTGAAAGCTCTGAACTTTGTCTCTGTGCGCATGTTTCGGTGGCAGCGTCTTAGCGTTGTGAAGTCTGAGTTTATTGTTTCTGGAATAGCGAAACTTACACTTCTTTAATGAAGTTATAACTTTTTATGGAAAGGATGATAGAACTCTAAATTTTTACGATAAAAATTGAAACCTAAAACATATTTTCAAATAAAAACCACTGTTTTAAAACAATACATTCACTTTCATTTTTTACACGCTACTTTCGGTGAGTGTTTGGAGAAAGAATTGGAATAAAAACTTTTCATACGACTTGAAATACGAAAACTTGTAAATACTGAGAGCCTACTAAATGCTTAAAAACTTAATAAATAATTAAAAACTTATTTTACGGAGTTAGTTAAATTCATTGAGCGGAGAGGGTAACATTTGCTTTATTTTTATTTTTTGCCGTGAACTGTTCTCGAATACACGCATGTTTTTAGACGCAAATACACACACAAAGTTTGCAAGTATATTAACTGCTTCGATACTGATGAACTTAGTCACGATGATGTTTCAAAATGATGATAACAGCGTTAGAAGTGACAAATGGGAAACTTCTTATTATCGAACACTAGAAATGTGACTCTTCATGCAGACGAAATTTATTAGCAAATAAATTTAAAAATTGCGGTTCTTGAATTCATATACTTAATACAATTTTCAAGTCCTCTTGTTATAATGAGTGACTTTTGAGCATTTTTCACGAAAATACCATCGACGATGGAAAGAAGGAAAGAATGAAAAATAGTTTATTTCTAATGAAGAGAACACAAAATCCATCATTGTTTTTTTTTTAACCTCACACTCGACAATCTTTACTCAAAACAAGGACACATTATCTACCCGATCATAAGCTCCTTTTTAATTTTACAAATTAAACAAACGACTTCGATACCTGATGTATGCTCTGCACAAAATTCAAAAGAGAAACTTGTTTCCTCAAAGTTTGTTAGCCGAGCGGCGGCGGCGGGGACGACGGCAGCTACAGGAAACTTGGGGCTGAAAAATGGCGGCCATCGTCGAGATGAAACGGCGGTTTGAGAACGAGAAAAGGATGTCATAAGCGAGACAAGGGAGCGTCATAAGCAGTCCGGCGAAACTGCTTCCTGAGGAGCATGGCTGTGTGAAACTAGGGAACTTTTGTTTCTGTTTGCATTAGCAACTACTGTGTGAAACCAGGAAAATGTTTGTTTCTGTTTGCATTAGCAACTACTGTGTGAAACTAGGGAAATGTTTATTTCTGTTTGCATTAGCAAATACTGTGTGAAACTAGGGAAATGTTTGTTTCTGTTTGCATTAGCAACTACTGTGTGAAACTAGGGAAATGTTGGTTTCTGTTTGCATTAGCAACTACTGTGTGAAACTAGGGAAATGTTTGTTTCTGTTTGCATTAGCAACTACTGTGTGAAACTAGGGAAATGTTGGTTTTCGTTTGCATTAGCAACTACTATGTGAAACTAGGGAAATGTTTATTTCTCTTTGCATTAGCAACTACTGTGTGGAACTAGGGAAATAATTATTTTTCTTTGCATAAGCAACTACTGTGTGAAACTAGGTAAATGTTTATTTCTCTTTGCATTAGCAACTACTGTGTGAAACTAGGGAAATGTTTGTTTCTGTTTGCATTAGCAACTACTGTGTGAAACTAGGGAAATGTTGGTTTCTCTTTGCATTAGCAACTACTGTGTGAAACTAGGGAAATGTTGGTTTCTCTTTGCATCAGCAACTACTGTGTGAAACTATGTAAATGTTTGAATGCTCTTACTCACGCTAGCGCTGCATGAAAATATTTGGGTGTGGGAAAACTGGGAAAATATTTGAGTGTGTAAGGAAATATTGTTATGCATAACGCAGACAATGTTTGATTGTTTGCTTAAGCAGCTCCAGTGTGAGACCAGGGAAATGTTTCACTGCTTTCCTAGAAGTAACTGACACGTGAAACTTAGAAACATTTAGTTGTGTCTCTATAGGAAACTGAAATGTAAGCCAAGGAAACGTTACCAAGGCTTGTTAAAGCTGCTAACACGACACTAGTAAGTTTTGGACTGGGTAGATGTAGCGACAGTTGAGCGAAATGATGACATGTTTGTGGACTTACAAGCGAAAAACAAAACCAGGGAAATAGTCACAAGTACCCAAATGTAAAACATACGTGTAAAACAGGCATGCCAAATTAGGCTGCATGCTGCTACTGAATTGATCGTCATGTGCGTGAAATTTGTTATGACATTATCCACCTTTCCAGTGAAACAAACAGAACATTCTAAGTTCGCAGAAAATTACTCCCACTCAAAGAGAAAATTCTGAAATAAGAAAATATCCCCACATCTACGAGCTCCGTCCGTCATTTATTCGGATAGGATTGAAGAACCCCTTTTTCAGTTGTTTTACGGCACGAGACGATCATCACCGTCGATAGCTCTCTTCCAGAGTTGTTTTACAACACGAGACAATCATCACAGTTGGCTTAGGGCCCCGCTGTCAAGCAACGTGACTATCGCCTCCCAATCTGGGCGGGATCAGACGATGTGTTGCCTCACAAATCCCGCTCATCCCGCCGCCTATCACGCTTGCTTGGCGCGGCCGCAAGCCGACGTGGTTCAAAGGTGCTGCTCGGACCCGTCCACATGATCGTCGTCCTCATTTGCTAAAGTGACGGAAATTTGTGGGGTTGGTTTCTTTGCGCCGCGCGCTGTGGTAGTTTGGGAGCCCTATCATGTGGTTTTTGAATTTCGTTCATGGGTAATGATTGTGGTGCTTTTTGCGGTGAGGCTGACTTGATAAAGAATGTGTCAAGCTGCGGATTGATCTTGTTTGCTCGCTGTTTATTTGTGATAAGATATCCAAGTATCTGAGAAAATGAGAAGCTGAATATTGAAGCTTCTAATAATATTGTATATTAAATGTACGAGGAGCTCGTGGGATTCGAACCCGGGACTAGAAATATTGTATATTTTGAACCAGACATTTGTTAGACTGAGTGTGGCGAAAACCTTTTTTCCTGATTGAAAATCAAATATAAAAAGCCTCGTGTTAGCTTCACTCGTTTATTCTCAAATGTCGACTAATGGAGCAAAAAATTGTTTCCACAACGTGAAAATATGCCGCTCTTAGTTTTAAAACTCTCATTCAGAATTGTGAATTCATTCGAAAAGAATGTTACACTAAATGTTGATGAAGTTTGGTTTTCATGGACAAAATTTTCAACGACTTTGAAAATTTTATTAAATTGTGGAAAAATGTGCATGCTTTGTTTCTCTTGCAGGCAGTCGAAAATGAAATTTTTCTTCGGAATAAGTCTTTAGTGCAATAACTGTAGCGTGAAAACTACACTTGTGGCATTAGTGTAACAAATTCCACTAATCAGTGTAGCTAATTTCACACATCAGTGTAGCTAATTTCACACATCAGTGTGGCTAATTTCACACATCAGTGTTGCTAATTTCCCACATCAGTGCAGCGAATTTCACACATCAGTATAGCTAATTTCACACATCAGTGCAGCGAATTTCACACATCAGTGCAGCGAATTTCACACATCAGTGCAGCGAATTTCACATTTTAGTGTAGCTAATTTCACACATCAGTGCAGCTAATTTCACAACAAGCTTAGCTTGAAAACCAAACTTGCAGCATTAGTGTAGCAAATTTCACACTTCACGTGCGAATACACAATCTTTGATACATTTTAATCAGTCTTGATTTACATGGGAACAATCAGTATCTCCTCTACTCACAAAAACTCTTTCTAAAGAGTTTACGAGGTTTTAAATGCAATACAGTCATGTTCTGCGAGTCATGCACACCGCGGTCAAATTTTTACAAGAGCATGAGAAAACGAATCGGTGAAGCGAACGTCACAAAACTATTTTAAAAAAGACGATTTTTTTAGACCAACGCGTGGGAAGAACAAGATAGTTAGTTCCCAAATTGAGTACAATTTCTTACTGGCATGTGCAGGCAGTCGATGCACGAGCAAATTACGTACATCTAAAAGGGTTCAAAATCAGTACGAGGGGTTCAACTAAGCTAATGCTTCACTCAACTTATGAATCATAGAAAGTATACGAAACAAAGTTTTGTTCCTAATTGATGTTTTTATAAGATGTCGTATAGCTCAAAGATCCTTTGTTGTTGAAAATAGTATTTTATATATTAATTAGTCACAAGCTTATGCTGGTATGGACATGAAATCCTACTTTTGATGAAACTCGCTTGTGCATTTTGCAATACTCGTATTTATATCTGCATTGTTCATATTTTTTTTCCTAACCATGTATTATAATATTTTATGATATTGTAACTGTAAAATTTATGAAATTGTATTAGTATAATATAGCGCTATGAAGATGAGACCATAAGGGAACTTATGTATTCTGATCATAATAAATTGCCAGTGAGCTACCTGAGAGTTGTTCGATTCGCTAAAGTTAATATATGATAGGAAAAGACTGTTAATTTGTCACACATGAGAATCACGCTGGAGATGCTTATTGATTGTATCTGTGATACGAGTCCTTCTGTTCGAGATCATCACATTTTTGGGATGCTTTACTAAATGCTCTCGGGCCATTCACTGGCATAACACAACAGAGAACACTTGTGTCACTTGTGTCCCTTGTGCCAACACAACAGAGTATACTTGTGTCACTTGTGTCCCTTGTGTCAACACAACAGAGTATACTTGTGTCACTTGTGTTGTATCACTTGTGTCTCTTGTGTCACCACAACAGAGTACACTTGTGTCACTTGTGTCATCACAACAGAGTATACTTGTGTCAATACAACAGAGTACACTTGTGTCACTTGTGTCACTTGTGTCACTACAACAGAGCACAATTGTGTCACAACAACAGAGCACACTTGTGTCACTTATGTTGTACACTTGTGTCACTTGTGTTGTACACTTGTGTCATTTGTGTTGTATCACTTGTGTCTCTTGTGTTGTACACTTGTGTCACCACAACAGAGTACACTTGTGTCACTTGTGTCACCACAACAGAGTATACTTGTGTCACTTGTGTCATCACAACAGAGTATACTTGTGTCAATACAACAGAGTACACTTGTGTCACTTGTGTCATTACAACAGAGCACAATTGTGTCACCACAACAGAGCACACTTGTGTCACTTGTGTTGTACACTTGTGTCACTTGTGTTGTACACTTGTGTCACTTGTGTTGTACACTTGTGTCACTTGTGTTGTGCACGTGTGCCATCACTTCAGACCTACTGAGGATGGAGCTGGTCTCTGGAACGCTTTACAGAATGAATTAATCCTTCTTTGATATTTAATTATAAGACCATGTCAAGTCCTAATAAACATGATTTCAATATTAATTGTTTTCTACGTTTTCAAGTTTATAAAGATCACTTTAGCTGTGTCAATCAATTTTTTTATCCACCCTCATCACCACTATAACTATGTCTACCACCGGTGTCACTTACCCATATCACTAAAGTTACATCTAAAGACACTAAAGGCCGATTCACCACTAAAGTCACTTCATCCACCTGCATCATCACTAAAATTGGATCATCCACCTATATAATCACTAAAGTTGGATCATCCACCTATATCATCGCTAAAGTTGCATCATCCACTTATGTCAGTGCTATAGTTCTATGAACAACCCGTGTCTTCATTATGGTTCCATCATACACCTGTATCATCGCTATAGTTGCAACACACACCTGTATCATCGCTAAAGTTGCATAATACACCTGTGTCATCGCTATAGTTGCATCATACACCTGTATCATCGCTCTAGTTGCAACGCACACCTGTATCATCGCTATAGTTGCATCATACACCTGTGTCATCACTATAGTTGCATCATACACCTGTGTCATCACTATAGTTGCAACATACACCTGTATCATCGCAATAGTTGCGTCATACACCTGTGACATCGCTATAGTTGCATCATACACCTGTATCATCGCTATAGTTGCATTATACACCTGTATCATCGCCATAGTTGTTTCAGCCCCCTGTACCACCACCATAATTAAGTCAACCACCTAGCTGTATCATCACCCACGACACCGATGCCTGCTTTTGTTTTCCCGATGCCCATGACCTCACTGCGATGCCATTACTCCTTCAGCATCATCATCCACGACGCCGATGCCTGCGTTAGTAATCGCGATGCTGAGCGATGCCATAGCTCTCCTGAGCATCATCACCCACGACGCCGATGCCTGCGTTAGTAATCGCGATGCCGAGCGATGCCATAGCTCTCCTGAGCATCATCACACACGACGCCGATACCTGCACCATGGTTATCGTGATGCCCATGACCTCACCGCGATGCCATAGCTCTCCTGAGCTTCATCACCCACGACGCCGATGGTGTCGAGGCGGCCGCAGACACGGGCCAGGCTGCTCATTACGGACCCAATAGTTATCTCACGGTGGTTACCAGCCCGTATTTCAGACGTTAAGTGCATAATAACAATTAGCTGTAACTGAAGGCCCGATAAGGCTTTAGTATCAGTACGGCCAGCCCTGCACGGCCCGAATGGTGCCCCGTGTTGGACGAAGCTGTGCTCTTCGCTGTTTCTTTTAGATTTTTGCCCATATTTATTTTATTTTCATGGTTAGTATTATTTTAGGTCACTGTTGCTGTCCCTATGCTTGCTTGTTCTTAGGCGGAGTTTTGTGAATGTAAAGTAAGTCACTGATAGGTGGGCTGCATATATTTCTGACCGATTCATTCAACTTTTCTAACTTTACTTGCAGTGGATCTGATTGAGCTGTGCGGAAAAATCGAACTAAAACTGCATTGGGAAACAGACAGAAAATTGCTCGTGAGCCTGAACGTGAGGCAGAAATTTTCTCATTCATGAAAAACCTCCAGTTCTGACACACCTCAGAGTTCAGACAAAACCATGTCTCACGAATTATTTGAGAATTAAAGATAGCATTTTATAATGATGTTACAGGATCACACCTGTGACTCCTGTTGTTAATGCTGAAGTGACTCAGTGAAAATAAGATCGAAATGAAGATTGTCAACTTTTACGGCAGGAAAAACGATAGTTAATTCTGTTTGATATTATTCCGTGAGATATGAGGAGCGCGCTGGGCCGGTTTGAATCAGCCCTTAACTTGTTGATTTTTTTTTTGGACTTTAGCGGCACCATTTATTTACAACGTCAGCTGATACAACGTCAATGAAAACATTATTAGGTAGTACAAGATCAGCTAATACAATATATGGTAGTACAAGATCAGCTAATACAATATATGGTAGTACAAGATCAGATAATACAATATATGGTAGTACAAGATCAGCTAATACAATATCACTTGATACAATATTAGCTGATACAAGATATGGTAGTGCAATATCAGCCAATCCAATATCACTTGATACAATTTTAGCTAATACAATATATGGTAGTGCAAGATCAGCTAATACAATATCACCTGATACAATATTAGCTCATACAATATATGGTAGTACAAGATCACCTAATACAATATCACTTGAAACAATATTAGCTAATACAATATTTGGTAGTACAAGATCACCTAATACAATATCACTTGATACAATATTTGGTAGAAGACAATAAGCTAAAACAAGAAATGAAAGTGCGACAAAAGGTTTCCAGGAAGAATGCTTTTGGAAGACCTTTCTGAAGAAGTTGCCAATATTAACAGAAGCCTAAAATAACTAATACAAAAATTTCCGTCACAACAATTTTTTTACGTTTGTATGATTAGTCCCACTTTATTTACTTATGATCTGGCTCTTTGTAGGAAAGTGAATGAAGTATAAGCAATTAAAAAAACAGTGTCTCCATGCAGTGGGGACGTTCTTTGTCTTTGCTCTGAAAAAAGTGCCCAATTGGTTAATGATCATGCATTTCTAACCAAAAAGAGTGCCCACTCAAACCATGAGGATCCAAGAGTAAATTTCATCTAACCAAAATCCAAAAAATCGAACAAAAAAGTGTGATATTCCCTCATGAAAAGCACTCAACCCTTGCTTCTTCGTTTTCTGCGAGTGTCTCCCTTCTCACAAGATGGCGGCAAGAAGCCCAAGCAAGAACAACAGTGAGAGTACGCTGGTGCTTGACTATCCAGACGTACAAAACCTGTCAAAACAGAGTAAGCAAGTCGTCTCCATCCTAATTGACCACTTTAACTCAGTAATGATGAAATTTCAAAGCGAAATTAGTGACTTGAAAACGATGATTGAAACACTAACGAAGAAAGAATCTAATCAAAAGGCAATGATAGAAGAGCAAAATAAGAAGATAGATAGCATAGTCTCTCGTCTAGAGCGACTCGAAAGGAAGGAAGAACGCGAAGAGTTGGAAAACAAAAAACGCACTCTGGTTATCTCAGGGGAACTACCTCAATCAGATTCTGCAGAAGACTGTAAAGAAACTGTATGCCAGCTCCTGAAGGACAAAATCAACATCAACCTAACTAACTCTGATATCACTACAGCGAATAGGTTGGGGAAAAAACTTGCACCTGGAGACGTCGATAGGAGAAACATTACTTTTGAGCTACGACAATACGAAAAGAAGCAAGAAGTTTTAACAGCATGCCGTGTAACTAAACCGAAATTCTACATTAATGAATATCTCATCCCTTCGCTGGCAAATATAATGTACACTCTGAGATTGGCCAAACGAAAATTTCCGGAACAAATAGGACTCGCAAGTCTAGATGGCAACATCAACGTCTACTCTCCAAAGATACCTGGACAAGCAACTCCGAAACCTCTGACCATCAACACGCCCGATGCACTTAATCAGTCTTTACTGCAGAATGTCGGCAAGTCCTCAAAAGAAATCATTTGTAATTAGTATTTTAATGTACTGACCTACTGGTTTTAATATTTCTATCTCTGTCTCCCGGATTTCTTCTTTATTTTCGGATAGAATCGTCTTTACCTCTTCAAGGTACCTACGTTGAACTAGCAGCTTTGTTTGCTGCTTACTTAATTGTTTTTAAATTTCTTTCTTTTCTTCTCATTTTTTTATCGAATGCTCATACCGAATTTGCTGCTCAGACTTAAATTATGTGTTACCACATGTGTTTCTAAATCTGAAAATAACTTAGATACTCAAGATCTTTATATTAATTAAACAGCTTCGCTGTCACTTCGATTCAAATCCATTTCACCCTTTGCGACATCTTATGTGTTATATGCTAATACCACTGGTATGACAGCCTTGTAACTACATTATTCGCAATTTAAGATCCTTAATGCTCCCACTCATGGACTGAGTTGCGCTCTCCTCATGAGATCATACTACATTTTAGACAATTTAGACTAATAATCTCTGTGTGTTTTAAATTCTTTTTATTTTTTAAATTTAATTGGAAGTAGGAATGTCCTTATTTTTATCTTGACCCTGAGGTCTGTATCATTTTTTTTTCTTTTTTTTTTTTCTT
>JACJUY010001100.1:74819-109244 GCA_014220935.1 Platorchestia sp. MABIK
AGTCTCACTTCCTATCACAATACTAGTCGTGTAAGATCACCAAGTCTAATCTTATCTCCTACATGACTGCGTGGTAATAATAATGTAATTTGCCATGGGTAATATCGCCGATCTTCAGTCTGCTCTTAAATCATTTATCGCTTATACTGTTAAATATACTCCAAATTACCTATATTGTAAAATGAAGGATCTAATATCGAATAACTTATCTCATTGATCAGTCTAATGCGAAACTTTTAGGTTAAACATAATTTTCATCATTATTAGTGATTTTCGGTGATTTTAGGTTAAACATAAGGTTAGGTTTAGGTGGTTTTAGGTTAAAGTGATTTTAGGTTAAACATAATTCTCATCATTATTAGCGCATTATTGTACGACTTAGAATAACGTTGATGGTAGGATGCCCCAGAAGTCGCTGAACTTATTCAGGCCCACAGGTAGCTATACTCAAACTTGACCATTGTACTAGACTTAAGAAACATTCTACCTCTTAATCACCTGTGTTAAATAAATTGTTTAAATTGTTTAAATTGTTTAAAATCATGAGCTGCTCGTCACATTTCACCGCTCGATTTTTTCGAACTATTCCATATAAATCGATGTGTGCATTTAGTGTGTATGGACAAGGTTAGTACAAAATAACCCTTTTTAATGTTTGTGAAGACTTTTTTAATGATGGAAATATAATTGAAACATAATTTTTCAACCTCATAACAGTACGTAGTTAAACAGTTAGGTTTTCGAAAATGAGAAGGGTTCTGTGATTCATGTAAAGGAAAACGGAATTTTTCAAAAACTCAGCCAGAGTTTTATTGAATGAAAATCGTGTAGAGTAAGCCAAAATTTTTCACAAGCGAAGCCAGAGTTCTATTGAATGAAAATCGTATAAAGTAAACCAGAATTTTTTACAAACTCTTCTTTTTAAAAAAAAATTCATTCTATTGAATGAGAAAAAAACAAAAAACTTCTTTCAGAGCAGAGAATGAATCCAAATACCTGCAAGTAAATTTCATCCGAGTGATGTAGGGCTCTTGCAAATTCATCATTTACATCCCCATTATTCGTTAGGATTTTTATTGCAGGAGTTCCATGCAAGGAATTTTACAATGATTTTTTTTAAATTCCATTTTCCTTCAGGATAAATTTCGAGCTCATGCAATTTTCAAGACATCTCAAGACAAATTTCTCTTTCTTTCGGGATAATTTTTTTGCTTATCACAAAGCTTCCGAGACATCCCGTTCCAATTTTCCTTTTCCTTCAGAATAAATTCTGAGCTGCTGAAAAAGTTTTCAAGTCATTCCGTTACAAATCCTTTTTCTTCTTCAGAGCAAAAAGTGTCCTCTCAAAAATTTTCGAAACATCTTGTGCTAAATCCTTTTTCTTCAAAGTAAGTTAGGGCTCACTTCAAAAAGTTTTCGAGACATCTCGTCCCAAATCCCTCTTTTCCTTCAAAGTATATAAGGGATTCCATTAAAAAGCTGCCGAGGCTTCTCGTTACAAATCTATTTCCTTCAGAGTAAATTAGAACTCCCGTCAAAAATTTAGCGATGTATACGTTTAAAAATCCCTCTTCTCCTTCAGAGTAAAAAGTCTCTCATCAAAATGTTTCCGAGACATCTCTTCACAAATCCATTTCCTTCAGAGTAAATTAGAGCTCCTATCAATTGGTTTTCGCGATAATCTTGTTCCAAATCCGTCTTCTCCTTCAGAGTAAATAGGGCTCCAATCAAAGAGTTTTCGATACATCTCGTTAAAAGTTCTTCTTTTTCATCAGAGTGAAAAGTCTCCCATTAAAAAGTTTTCGAGACAATCTCGTTCCAAATCCTTTTCCTTCAGAGTAAATTATGGCTCCCTCTAAAAAAATCCGAGAAATCTCGTTTCAAATTCCTTTGCTTCAGAATAAATTAGAGCTCCATTCAAAAAGTTCCCGAGATATTTCGTTCCAAATCCCTCTTCTCCTCTCATTACAAATCCCTTTCCTTCAGAGTGAACTATGGCTCCCTTTAAAAAAATTTCCGAGACATCCCATTCCAAATCCTTTCCTTCAGAGTAAATTAGAGCTCCCTTTAACAAAATTTCCGAGATATCTCGTTTCAAATCCCTTTGAGTAAATTATAGCTCCCTTTAAAAAAATTTCCGAGACATCCCGTTCCAAATCCCTCTTCTCCTTCAGAGTAAATTAGGGCTCCCCTCGTAGCCTCGGTGTCTCGCTGAGGTTGCCTGCAGAGACATGTGCTTTGCAGGCCCTCCCTTCAGAGCGCAAGAGGCCAAGGTCCCAAAAGCAATTAAGTGGAAGCTGTTTGAACCCATGATCGCTCGGGACGACTCATAGGGAATAATTAATTCCTTAAACAAAGACTTGCAGAGTATGTCAAAGCCTTCCTCTGACCTTAATAGAATTTACCTGACATCAAACAATGTTGTGAAAACTCCTTTGAACGACAAGGAGCAGAATTCGTTAAGAAAGTAATTGAATTGTTTGATGACCTCTTCTATAAAATTTGCTTACATTTGCGTACGCTCAGCAACGTCAGGAAGCATACAACTGCCAAAAATGGGTTCTGTTTTATAAGAGGGTGATAGAATATAAAGTGAGTTGAGAAGAATATACTTGGCATAGGAATATTCCATACAACAAGAATATTTATGCCCATTAAGCAACTAGCACGACCTTCACAGTTTCTTTCACTGATCCTTGACCTCATGACGCTCTGATAAAAGTTAGATTAGTAACTTTCAGTGGGGATGATTTCAGTAGATTAGACGGGCTTAAATATTAAATTCACCGCTCTTCAACTCAAATTTAAATATCAACTTCAAAGAGCATGCCTACACAGACATTGTTTGAGGAATTGACTTTTACTGTACTTTCAAAAAGAGTCTTCTCATCAAAGCATTGATGATGGGAGCTGTTAATAAAGAAGCGCCTCCTGTCTCTCATTTATTCAAAATGACATGCCAATAGAAGCAGTTCATCTTTCCTTGTGTTCGAACCAAATTTAGATAGTTGGTTTGAAAAATAAGTTACTTTTCTCAAGGATACGCGATTACATTGAGACATATGAGAATAGAGAACAACAAATGCTCGTTCATGTCTTTAAATTTGATAATGCGTATCTGAAAATATCACGTCCTTAAATTTGATAATGCATATCTGAAAATATCATGTCCTTAAATTTGATAATGCATATCTGAAAATACCACGTCCTTAAATTTGATAATGCGTATCTGAAAATCTCATGTCTTTAAATTTGATATTGCGTATCTGAAAATCTCATGTCTATAAATTTGATATTGCGTGTCTGAAAATCTCATGTCTTTAAATTTTATAATGCGTATATGAAAATCTCATGTCCTTAAATTTGATATTGCGTATCTGAAAATCTCATGTTCTTAAATTTGATAATGCGGATCTGAACATACTGAAGGAAGGCTAAGACAACATACTATGTATACCTGAAGATTCGTTCACAATCTAAGACGTCACCGCGTAATGCAAAAAACATCTCCAGAATGGTTACTTTTCAACATTTACCTCAACACGCCTTGAAAAGCAGGTTAGATTTTTTATTAAAGCCTCAACAAAACCAACTTCATTGCAATAACAGCCCTAAGAACGTCTAAAGCACTCTAGAGCCAGCAATGTCTTACTCAACCCGACCTGAAAACTCAATTTCCTCTCATTTTTAATGCGAAGCATTCAAGAAACTCCAGTGTGCACTCCGTAATTCGCATTCTGCATCTCTGGCGGTGACTCACAACAGCTCACGACTGAACCGCATCTTTCGAAGCCCCTTTTGGCGTCGGCAAAACGGAGTTTATTACGGAGATACTAAGCCGATTGAGACGATCATGGCCAGATTTTTTGAGCGTCGAAATTCAGGAGTGATGCTGGGCGCAAACATTGGAGCGGGCGTCAAGCAAGCGAGCATTTTAGCGAGACACAAAGCTACCTCACTCACGAGTCTTTTTTTCCGTGCCACAATTAAGAGAATTAAATGTAAACAAGTTGAATCGCTGCAGAACAAGGACAGGGGGGAAGGCAACAAAACAGAGCGATTAAGCGCTGGGATGGAGAGAGCTGTTGTGTTTAGACGTGTTCTGTTTAATTGCTCGAGCTTCAAAATGCTGGCTCAAGCAGCGATTTTAATGACAGCTAAATTGTAAGCTCTACGCACTGAATAAATAAAAGAATAAACCCGTCCTGGTAAACGAGCTGTGTTTGTAGACGCGCTTTTGAATTGCTCCTCGCACGTAATGTTCATTTAATGTAAATGCAGTCTAAACTGAAGAGAATTTCTTAAATGAAATAATAATTCTGTGGAGAAATAATTGAAGTCATAAATACGTTTGCGTGATGCAAAGCTGGAACGATGGAGTGTGAGTGAGCAGCAGAGCAATTAGGCGTAGAATAATGTGGGCTCGGTTATTCTTTTAACACGTTGACTACGATTGCGCGGATCGTAAAGTTGATTTAGCAAGGTTCTGAAAAAACAGAACGAGAAAATCGACTTCCTTGCTCGAATTAGTTTCCTTCCTTTGTAAGCACAAGAATATTATCTTCCTATGATAAAATTCCTTCAGAAAAAGGTCACGAAATAATTTGAAATGTTATTCATTTACATTGGTGTGTAAATGATCAATTTACCTGGTGGTACACATTTGTCCCACTCCGTAGTCAACGTGTTGACATAATTTCTTTAAATAAAATGTGTGCCACGCACAACCTTTGCCGCTCTTTGACAGCCATTCCCAAAGACTGAAGGGAAAAGAATTTAGCAAAGGGAACAAAACATTCCCCTACGTTTGGCAGGTTTCATTGAGAAATCTATTTTTCTAATTTCCTTAAAAAGTCCTCATGCCACTGGAAAATATTTAAAGAAATTCTCGTATTCCACCCTTACGGTCAAATAGTTCTTCCCTGTCTTCAGAGAAAACTGGCACTCTGGTATTCTCTGGTTCTGTACTATTGATAAAGAATTAATTATCATCTAAGAAATATAAGTGAAAGAATATCGCAAAAGATCTAAAATATTCTGCCCTAAAACAATTTATTTACAATTAAAATTAAATGTCAAGAGTGTAACGCTATACATCGCTGCCAATGTATTGATTTGGATGACTACTGATGTATTAATTTGGAAAGGCTACTGATATACTGATATGTATTAGTCTTAAAACGTTACCGATACATTAGATTAGAAAAGTTTCCGATATATTAATTTGCAAATGCTACCGATATTTTAGTTTGGAAAGGCTACAGATGTATTAATGTGGAAAGGCTTCCGCTATATTAATTTGAAAAGGTTACCGATGCATCATTTTGGAAAGGCTACCGATGTATTAATTTGGAAAGGCTACCCAATTAATTAGTTTCAGTGAGTCATAAGGAGAACTGCAACGAGGTAACATCTGGTTATGTTAACACTAAATTTATACATTTACTGATAAAAATATTATAAGGAACAAACTGAATTTAATTACTGAGGAAAAATGGCCGTGTGGAAATTAAATTTATCTACAAAGTAAAAAAAATCGCGCACAACTAAATAAATTTACTGAGGAAAAATGACTTTCTCATTAAAGTCAAGGTAGACTACTAAATTAGTTAATATGTGTGTAAAAGGCAACATAAGGAAAAGGCAACTTTCATAGTCACGCTGTCAAACATGTCTGATACAGCGTAGCTTACGAAATTATTTTCAGTATTCTTTAGTTTTGTTTGATGTTTTTTTACCAGTTCCGAAATTTTTCATTGATGTAATATATGATCAAAAATAATCAATTGATTAACAACTTGGTTACGCCTATTATTAACAATTGTTCCTTTTACAAACTTTTCTGATCTGTATTTCCCATGAGGCATTAAAGTCGAGATGAAAACTATGAGCTCGAAGATCAAGATTTTTATTCGTTTCCACGTAAATTCTATTGTAAATACGTCTAACTGAGTGAGCAAGCCTCCCCCTCACTTAGTTCCTCTACAATGCCTGAGGTTAAATTTTCAAAACTCTAAATCTATCTTCCTCGTAACTCATTTCTTACTAAGAACAATGGAACTTGGAACTCTTAGTTCCTCTACAATGCCTGAGGTTAAATTTTCAAAACTCTAAATCTATCTTCCTCTTTACTTATTTCTTACACTGAGAACAAAGCTCTGGTCATGTCAGCGTACATCGTTACCAACCGACTCCTTCGCTATCCTTACGGGATCAAATGACTCAAACACGTGTTTTCAAAATGTTTAAGTAAGCATGGTACTTTGAAAGAACTTTTGGACAGGGAGTGGAAATGTGAGAGGACTTTTGAGTTGGCCGTGGAGCTTTGAAAGGACTTTTGAACTTGCGTGAAACTCTGAAAGGACTTTCGAACCGGGCATAGAACTGTAAAAAAAAGACTTTTGGGCTGGGTGTGGAACTTTGAAAGGACTTTTTGGATCTGGCATGGTACTTCGAAAAAAATTCTTAGACCAAGGTTGCACTTTAAAACAGGTCTTTGGGACTAGGCATGGCATTTTGAAAAAAGGACTTTTGGACCAGGCTTGGTACTTCGTAAGGACTTTTAGACAAGGTATGATACTTTGAAAAAAATTTTGGACCAGGTATGGTACTTGAAAGGAAGCCTTAAAGGGCAGGCATAGATTTTAATATTTAAATAGGAGTTACGGACGGGACATGGTGCATTGAAAAAGAACTTTTAACCGGTTTGACTCGTTGAAAAAAAGTCTTTTGTCAGAGCGGGGAACTTTGAACGATGAACTTTAGATCACGCAAGTCGCTATGAAAGAAATAACTTTGGACCGGATTTGGATGTTGGAAAAGTGAAACTTTAAACCTAGAATAGAACTGTGGAAAAATAACTCCGAACTTTTAAGCGTCAGGTCTCGAGTCATTTCTTTGTTGTTTTAATCAATCTTCTCTACTTGAACTCGAATTTGACGTTATGAATTTACTCTCTTTTCGCCAATGGTCTGACATAAATGATAATTTAGATCGCCCTGCCACCCCAAGTATCATTATTTTTCCCGTATTTTTCAACTTTCGTTATCACCTTGCTATGCTTCCTTAACAAGATTTGTCGTCTAAAATTATGCGTATTAACAACGTCATGTATATATGTATTTATGAAACCAAATCACGCTTATTTATTTATGTATCCTGTAGCAATCAATTGGTAGTTCATCACTACACAATTTTTCTAGTTACCTGACGCATCAGGCAACTCTTTCCAGTTACCTAATGCATGATGTAACTTTTTTCTAGTGACCTGACGCATCATGTAACCTTTCCAGTTACCTGACGCCTCAACCAACCCATCACCAACATTTACCTCCGAGGTCCAGTCACATTCTGTCGCTGGCTAAGGAGACGGACTCGACGCTCGCGCCCCGCTCTCACTACCTGGTCAAAAGTATTACGCTTAGCCTTGCTGAATAAATACAGAGCTGCTTAACGGAGCGAGAGTCAGTAAACGACGCTGATAAAGCGAGCATGGCCTCTCCAAATGCGACCTCTGAACAACAGGTCTACCAAGATAGGCCTCTAAGCCCCTGCGGCTTCTTAACAAAAAATGAGAAGCTCTCAAAGAGGCGCCAGCGCACGCTTCTTCAAGTCTCCGCTTGACTTTTGCGTCGTATCTGCGAGCAGTGCTGTAAGCTGCTGTGTGTCGGTGGAGGTGTTGATTTCTGGGCAGGCAAAGCTTCAGTTTTTCTGTGATGTCTTCGGAAATTGGGTTCGTTGCTAAGCATAAATATGCTCCCAAAAGGCCTAGAAATGTTTCAATGGTCAGTGGAACGTTTTTGGTATTCACATCTCCGGTAATGGTCTGTGCGTGTTATGCTTTGTGTAACCACAGATTCCTTGTCATCATATTTATACTCAAATATATCAAAGAGATAATTTACATATCAGTTGATCAATCTTGTAATAGCAGGAAATCTTTTTACGGCATCTTTGTTTCGTGAAAGTAATTCTTCACGTGAAACTACTTATAAATTCAAAATTTTAGTGTCTTATTGACAATGATACATAGTGTTTATTAAATAAACGAGACGTGTTCTCAACTCATTAGAATTCTCAGTAAATTTATTTGTTCCGTTGAGGTGAGTGTGGCGCTCTGGGACTACTGTAAGTCAGGGCTCAAAATGTTAAAAAAATACAGCGTCATTTATGAATTTACCCTCCTAAAAATGAAGAGAGAGTGAAAGAAGGCTTAGAATCTATTCTCAACCATTTAAAGCTATGAATAATGGAATAGTAAATAGATTCCAAATGAAAGACCGCGCTGACATTATGCTATTCTACACATCCCATTACTCCAACATCTCGAATTAACATTAAATAGTTCATCCAGAACTCGGATGCTACAGAGCTCGCAAAGCAATCTGCATTGAACTCGACCAAAGCTAAAAGCTAATAGTAAATAGATTCCATATGAAAGACGGCGCGGACATTATGCTATTCTACTATTCCACACATCCTATTATTCTACCATCTCGAATAAACATTAAAGAGTTCATCCAGAACTCGTATGCTATAGAGCTCGCAAAGCAATCTGCATTGAACTCGACCAAAGCTATCCTGACAATAGGGACCTAGGAGATTGCGAAGAGATGGAAGGTGCCCTGTCTCAGTTCAGGGCATTTCAGTCCACCTGAAGGAAGGAATGCAGGAGGGCAATTGTATCGGTGACGCATGACACGTGCAATATGTAGGAGAATGTGGGACCTTGAGCTCATGCAAACACTCAGTAGTGCGCTGCTATTCAAGAAGGCTCTCCTTTTGTTCTGTAGCGAGCGCCGGTGTTTGATCTCAAATTGAACGACACCCGAGGTCAAAGGAAGAGACAGAACAAGGTGGTCGTCTCATGCCGTGATCATCCCACGCTAGCTCGCCAGGCTCGTATCTATTGTTTTGTAAAGTCGCTTTGAAGAATTAACTACGAGATCGCTCGGACCCGAGGTTTCTGGCAATGCTCTGGCACAGTTTTTCCAGCTCCCCAGGCTCGTATCTATTGTTTTTAAAAGTCGCTTTGAAGAATTTACTACAAAATCTCTGGAAGCCGAGGTTTCTGTCACTGCTCTGGCACAGTTTTTCTGCTCGCCAGGCTCATATCTATTGTTTTGCAAAGTCGCTTTGATGAATTAACTACAAGATCGCTCGAAGCCGAGGTTTCTGCCACTGTTTTTCCCGAGAACAAAGCCTCGTGGTATCCGGAGTTCACTAATGACTGGAGCTATCTTTCTGAAGTCTATGGGGTACATTCCCTGAATTCCGTAGTTCCATCCAAAGCCGTTCATGAACTTTTTCTGTAGAGTTTTTTGAAGCACAATCTTTAATCTCCGAAACTGGGTTCTCAGAAGCATTAAGATTTCGAAAACAGTTAACTTTCCGTTGTCTAAAACGCTGAGCTTCGAACAGACGATACTGAGATAGAAATATCCATCATAAGCAAATTTATTTCGCACTGAGACATGAAGCCGTAATAGCTTCACTAGTTTAATTAAGAACTGCTGGTCAGCGCTACAGTGGCAGTCCCAAAATCGAGCCATACAAGCTCCAGATTACGGCCTGAGACAGTTTTGCAAAAGGTCTCTCGCAAGGACCAGACCGTGACGAGAATTAGTCTTCAGAAGCGCGGGCTCACCTCGCTGAATCACGGATATTCTAAGCCTCAAATCCGTCTACGTCATGTCGAGCTCCGAAGGCATCCGAGGGCCCCTTTTGCGAAAGGATTTTGTAGAGAAGAACGTTCATATGGCGAGAATTATTCGTCAGCAGAGTGGCGGACTCCATTCAGCCATCCAGGCACTTCATCTCTGCCACGGGCTTCTATTCAGGGCTTGTGCGCTCCAGACAAATGTGTGTATTGTGCCTCAGATGCAAGCCAACATGGCTCCTTTGAAGGCAACAGGTCGAAGCCATCTTGTCCATAGTATGCTCCTAGATAGGCCTGCTCCACCGTGTGAGAACAGATAGCCCTGCTCTAATCAGTAATGCTTTGCAGTAGGTAAGCTTGATCTATCTTATTTGTTTCAGCAAGCCTGATTTTGCCGCGCTCATCTTGCTTAAAGTCTACGTTTTACAAATTTTGTGTTTCGTAGTGTCCTGTGAAGAAAAAATTTTTCAGTTAATAAATAAAAGATTGTGTAAATAATATAATTAAGCTCGCGCGTTTTTGCCAACTTCCTGACTTCTTCTTTAGTGACCTGAATGTCTGAAAACATTTATCCACGTAAAACGTACTATGTATTAGATTTTACCATTTATTCAATACAGAAGCCGCTTTATGGTCACACATAAATATACAACTGAGAATCTATGGCAACTATGGCAATGCAACTGAAAATCACCAGCTGGATAAAAGTGCGTGTCATCCTACCGAGTAGTAACGCGTTTCGTTTTACTCAGGCATGTAGTTGAAATTTCACCTTGTGTGTTATTTTAAAAATAATTTGTTAAAGTCAATTTTACATCATTATCTCGGTCTTAGATGCTTAAATATAACAACTGCATTAAAAATAAACTCCGTACAAACCAACTTTCCTTCAATCTGTTCGTACTTGAAAGCTAAAATAATCACAGAAATGAAAACTTTTGATAGCAGACTTTTTGTACCTAATCGAAGTTAGATGCAAAAAAATTATTAAATAGAAGCATGAACGCAAAAATAATCACAAAAAGGAAAACTTTTTGGGGCAGACAATTTTTCTTTAATCAAAGCTGAACGCAAAAAAAAATAATTAAATATATAAATCGTGCATCCGCTCAACAAGCAGACTCCCGCTTCAAGCGCTCGCTCTCAAAGGCTCAAACGATCACGCCCAAAAAACGCTCATCACACGAACCTCTCGCTTCGTCATTCCAGGCCAATCTGCGCATGCCGTCGAATACCGCGATTTCTTCAGCACTTTTAAAGCGCGCAGTTTTTGCGGGAGGCATTCTCGGACGCGCATTCCAGTCGCGCGAAATATTTCCAAGCTTCTCGAATTTTATTGACAGTTCATCCATTTTTTAAGAAGCTCTTCGTGCATGGAATTTCAATCTGAGGCAGCAGAAGCAGACGGTGCACTTCGCCCTCTTTTCTTTCCTGCCTCTCTCTCTCTCCCTCGGTCGTGATGGCAATTATTTTCATGTTAGCTTAACATTCCAGGCCCGTAATGAGACATTTTTGCCAAGCCCAACATTAGATAAACAGAGCAGGAAGAGCGGAGATAGGAACTCCAGACTTAAGCCCCTGCGTACTTGCGCTAATCTTGCGCAGCAGAGCTAAGCGCTGCCGCTGTACTGCGTTTGTGCAAATCTTTTGCAGCTGCTGCATCGCTAAGTGCTGCATTTGCGCCTAAATTTTGCGGGTGTTGCAGCTGTAGCTGACGCAACTGTGCTGCACTTGTGCTAACCTTTTGTAGTTGATGTAGCTCTAATTGATGCAGCTTTGATGCATTTAAGCTAATTTTTTTGCAGCTGCCACATTACTGAGTGCTGCATTTGCGCCTAAATTTTGCGGGCGTTGCAGCTGTAGCAGATGTAACTGTGCTGCACTTGCGTTAACCTTTCTCAGCTGCTGCATCATTGACTGATGCATTTGAGCTAACATTTTGTTGCAGAGCTATCTGATGTATTTTTGCAAATCTTTTGCAGCTGCTACAGTGCTAACTGATGTTGCTGCTGTGCTGCACATCCCCTAATATTGTAGTACAGCGCTTACCATTGCACGGGAGTCGAAATTATTTATAAACTTATACAACTGAAGCTTATGCTTCCCTTAGAGCTTAAGGCCCATTTCACACTGAGCTAGTAAAGCAGCATCTAGCAAGCTCGCATGAGCTATCTAGCAGATGGTCTGCGAGACTGGTAGGTAGTAATAGCACTATTACGAGTCGTTGCCTTCACACTGAACTCGCATGTTTTATCCAGCATTCAGCATGCGAGGTGAAAGTGCTATTCCGACCTACCAGTCTCGCAGACCAGCTGCTAGATAGCTCGTGCGAGCTTGCCAGATGCTGCTTTGCTAGCTCTGTGTGAAATGGGCCTTATTTTCGCGCCTGATGAGAACTCATACTTCATACAGCATTTTGGTCTCGCTGATGCGTGTGTTTGAAATGGTTGAATTTACCCGCACTTTACACTACTCTATGAAACATAATGTAGAGGCTCTCATGCATGGAAGAGGGTAATATTGTTATCATTCGTTCTTGTTTACTGAAACCGAATATTTAAAATTGATATCAATACGCGGATTTTTTCCTGAAATTTCAGCAGTACACATGTTGTTAAGCATATATAAATGCGTACGATGCACATATAAATAATTCAGATAAATTGTAAAACTACTATATAGTAATATACGAATATCTATTGAAAGCTAAACTGCCTTTGGTGATTACTGATCACCTGTCCCTTATTGCTAAGAACATTTTAGGTAAAAGCTAAATATAATGTGGGGATATCATGGCAATCGACAGAAATGTGTTCATTTTCATTAAATTTTCTCGCACCACCGAAAGTCTGAGAGAACTCGAGTGTAAGTCGAGGTTTTTAGAGATGCCTATAAAAATGACATCCAAAATGCGGATGCTTTGTCCAGAATTCGGCTGCTGTGCTCTGCATGTGGCCACCAGGCACGGATGGAGCTCTAATTATGCAAAGTACCATTCAAAATGCGGATGTTGTCTCCAGAACAGGGATGCGGTATCCAGAATGCTGACGAGATGTCCAAAATGCGGATGAGGGATCCATAATACGAATGTTGTATCCAGTATTCCGATGTAGTGTCCAAAATGTGGATGCGATATCCAGAATCCTGATGCGGTACCCAAACTGCGGATACGGTATCGATGGAGAATGCGGATAAAGTATCCAGAATGCAAATGTTGTATCCAAAATGCGGAACCATATCCAGTATACGGATACGGTCTCCAGAATGCCGATGCGGTATACAGGATGCCGATGCGGTATACAGGATGCCGATGCGGTATACAGGATGCCGATGCGGTATACAGGATGCCGATGCGGTATACAGGATGCCGATGCGGTATACAGGATGCCGATGCGGTATATAGGATGCGGATTACTAGCAAACTGCACTCTAAGTTCCGCCGCTAACTTTGCAACCGTAGCAACTTTGGGCAACTCGAGACACTTTTATTTGAAAAAAAAACACACCAGCATCCTCGCGATGGAGTCTGAAAACAACACTCGCACAGAAACGTCGGCTTATCAGGGAATAATTTATGAGATCCAGCACTCCTAACGCAGAGTGTTCAGAGGCGCACAAAATACTTGTACGATCGAATCCTGAAAAATGCCAGAATGTCTTTGCCAATTTTTAGAGCTCAGGGTGAGATGTCCTCTGCTCTGGTTCCATACTTGTTAATCATGAAGCTTAGCATAGCGATGAAATATCCTTAGGTCCATGTAAGTTCAAAAGCAGTTGTTCTATTGAACGTAGTTTAAAGCTGAAAAATTAACATGTCGCATTGTGGATGAAAATCACAGAATAAAGGAATTCCGTAGAGTAGTGATGGAATGTTTCCTAAAATTAAGGGGGGAAAGTGAGCTCAAGAGCTCACTGACGAAATTTTACAACATTAGGCCCTTCTTACGTGAGCAAAAGGGAATTTGTGCGTTGAGAGCTGCAGGAAAAAAACGGTTGCTACCTGAATTTAGTTCACCAAATAACTAATTGAGTCCATTATTGAAGCGTTTTTATTTTTTCTCAGCCCTATTACAAATCAGCTCACTACTACAGCAATTCGGCTCAGTTCTGGGTAATGCAGCAATACAAACGTTAGATCTGCTTTTACTGCAATTTTCGCAACGCACTGCGTATGCCAATGCAATAATTACACCAGGTAACTCTACTGATCGACATCGATCCGCAGTATACCATAGCAGTATCGTGAGTAGAATTTGTATATCACTAAATTGCAAAAAGTCGCAATCGCTCTTCGCTACAACTTGAACTGTTAACGCAATGCACTGCTTTGAACTGGCCCATATACTGGCATCCAAGCAACTTATTTATCTACATCTCTTCATCCCATTTACTAGCATCCGAGAACCCCATTCACTGGCATCCCAACATCCCCTTTACTGGCATTCCAACATCGCAAATACTGGCATCCCAGCACCCTATTTACTGGTATCCCAGCATCCCATTTGCCCCATTTACCCAGTGCAACACCCACTGCTCCGAACTGCAGAAGCCCAGTGGAGGCACTGGATTGATTTTCTGAAGGGAGAGGCCAAATTTTGAGCGCAAGATCCGTGTTATATTTCGACATGAATGAATGAATGCAAATGAATTATTTTGCACATAATTGTTAAAAAGTCTTACAAAGCATTTTTCTAATGGAGTGTATGTGGATTCGAAATTGTTAACTAGCAGCCTCTGGCTACATCTGCTCGCTCTCAAATACTCGCGTAAAAAAAAATCATCGCGCAGACCTCGCGCTTCATCATTCCAGACCAATCTGCGCATGCCGTCGAATACCGGGATTTTTTTGGCACTTTTACAGCGCGTAGTTTTTTCGGAAGGCATTCCAGTCTTGCGAAATATTACAAGGCTTCTCGATTTTTAGTGCAGTTCTTCCATTTTATTTTGCTTCTCGTTTAAAATGTTTGTTCTTCTACTTCTGAGTTTGCAGGCTCGTAACTTGAGTCTTTAACTTCAGAGTCTTAAACTTTAAAGTCTTTAACTTGAATCTTTAACTTCAGAGTCTTTAACTTTAAAGTCTTTAACTTGAGTCTTTAACTTCAGAGTTTGTAACTTTAAAGTCCTTAACTTGAGTCTTTAACTTCAGAGTCTGTAACTTGAGTCTTTAACTTAAGAGTCTTTAACTTGAGTCTTTAACGTATTTGTGGCTCAAAGCCTTGGTTTTGTACTGGCATCCCAACATCAAATTTATCCGCATCTCATACCCAGGTATCCCAGCACCTCATTTACCGGCACCCCTACATCCCATTTGCCGACATTCCAACACCCCATTTACTGGTATGCTAGCACCCCATTTATCGGCATCCCCACATCCCATATGACGGCATCCCAAAACCCCATTTACTGGTATGCTAGCATCCCATTTATCAGCATCTCATTTCCTGGCATCTAAGAACCCCATTTCCTGACATCCCAGCACCCTAACCTAGTGCCTTTCACATCAGCCTCCCAGCTCTCCTCTGCTCCTAGCTGCTGGGAGTCTAGAGACCAGCTGACCAAAGCTCCAGTGGCTCACCGTCATCTCACGGCTCGGAACTGCGCCCCGCTGAATTATGCCCTTCTGAGCAAAACTCAACGGGACCCCCGCTGAATTGTACCCTTCTGAGCAAAACTTAACAGGACCTCCGCTGAATTTTACCCTTCTGAGCAAAACTTAACAGGACCTCCGCTGAATTACAACTTCTGGGCAAAACTCAACAGGACTCCCGCTGAATTATGCCCTTCTGAGCAAAACTCAACAGGACTTTCGCTGAATTACAACCTTCTGAGCAAAACTCAACAGGACCCATGCTGAATTATGCCCTTCTGAGCAAAACTTAACAGGACCCCCGCTGAATTGTACCCTTCTGAGCAAAAATCAGTGGTGGTCTGAGTCAACTGCTTCCGGCATTTTTAACTTAAATAATACGACGAATAATTATACGAATGCAATTACGTGGCGAATTACGCAAAGAATTTGAACGTGCCTAACGTGACGAATAAGTTTATGTGAGAATATTATTGAATGAGGAAATAAGTACCGCATTACTTTGTAGCAGCTTCTGGTTAGGTGCTAATAAAAACTGCATTTTTAAATTCGAGTGAGCGCAATACACAAACTGAACTCAAATTAATCTGAACGGTAAATTTGAGGGGGAAAACTTTATGTAAAAAGTTACGGAGTTGAAACAACGTAGGACAGGAAACGAAACAATTTGTTCATTTTTAGGCTGAAGTTAAAGTTCTTGTTCATGTGTTGCGGTCACCCTCAAATCGATATCAATATTCCTTCGTATACCGTAACAAAAAACTGATCCGAACTGATGCCTATTTTAAGAACTCCAACCATCGGGCAGGGCCATTGCCCTCTCCAATAAATTGCGTGAAAAATATAATGGATGTCAGGTCTACATAATGATCAATATTGAGAAGAGGCCACGAATATTAGTTAAAAAGGGAGGAACGTATACGTAAAAAAGAGCATCTGATTGGGCAAGCCTTGAAGCAAAATTAAAAAAAAAAGCTCCCCATTAGGTAAAATAAATGGTAGGGACCCTTCGATATGAGAAGCTAGAATGTGCATTAAAAGCTCTTTACGAACAGAGTCAGAAAGAGCGCAACCATCGTAAATGTGATTTCCGAAGCACTGTATAGGTTCGAATAAAAAATTGTAGTATCGATTTTAGCTAAGAGAAGTAAAATCAGCGTGGTCTCTAAAAAAAATTCACGATTCATCCAAATTAGTGGAAGAAATACAACGCGATGAAATGAGTTCAAGTGGATGTATAAGAAAATGGTGAAATAAATATCATCATCATTATGTTAAAAAATTCGACATTTTGGGACGAATAAAAGTGAATGAATATTGAAATATTTTATGAAAGATATGAGCATTGGAAAAAGCATACGATAATCTACGTTCTATAAATGAAATGGGAATGTTAAATGGAACATATTTCTTATTACGCAGGCAACCTCGTTTACGTATATCGTAGTGGGAGATACGTAGCGGTCGAGCAAAGAGCAAAACTTATTGGCAGAAACTGCTCTCCATGAGAATTAAACCGATTCTGTACATAGCATCCAGTGTTCAAATCGAGCACTGATTTCAGAAAAAACTGATCCGAATGAGAATACGTATCTAAAGAAAATCCTTATGAAGAGCATGAAGTTACTTGCGCATTGAAGGTAATTATTAAGCACAATATTCTCTACAACGTGTACTTAACGTTTTAAATGAGAGCAAGTCTACGGTAATTCAGTTCCATATTTCAATAACTTTTGTTCATAATTGTGAGAGCTATAGATTCGACCGACCAAGATTAGGATTTTAATCGCGTTATTGATTGATTACCGAAGATTAAATTGAAATAGAGCGTGCGTTGCTGTGCGTTGCGTTTGTGAGTTAGGGCGTAATTTATGTAAGTATATTCTGAAAACCTCCACTAAACGTGTTATGTCCCTGTCACATACATTCTCTGGTGAATGGGGTCCTGTCTTCCTGGAATCAAGGGAACCATCAGAACAACGGTTTTCAAGTTTCGAGTCAACTTGGAAATGAAACTTTGTGAGCAACGAATATCCTTTGAAGTACGGTTTTTTAATTGTAAGTCGATTTAGGAAGGAAACTTTGTGATCACCGGTTATAACTTTCATCATTGCAGGCGATGGGAATATATGTTAATAAAATGTTGTATCTTACGAGCATATTACACTCGTGTAGTTTGAAATATCATTTAAAATTCTGTGTGAAGGTGAGTTTTTCTTCTACCCGAGATTTGTTCGTTAACGCAAGTTAGCAGTGGAGGCAAACACCCCTCGTGTCAAAAGGTTACCCTCTCTTAAAGAAATTGTACCTTCGTTTGATAAAATGTCACTCTCGCTTAAGGAAATGTTACCCTCGTTTGATGATAAATTTTTCTCATTTAATTAAAAATTTCCCTCATTTGACGTAAAGAATATTCTCGTTAATGGCAGGTTATCCTCGTTGGGCGTTAAATCGGCTCATTTTATGCCCACGAACTTTCGTTTGATTTCAACTTATTTTCCTTTTCTGTCAATTTACCCTTGCTTTGTGTCAACTTACCCTGGTTTGGTGTCAAGTTACCCTAGTTTGGTGTCAAATTACCCTTGTTTGCAGTCAACTTACCCCTGTTTGGTGTCGACTTGCTCTGGGTAGGTATAATTTTATCCTTTTCTGGTAGGAAGCTGGAAAACAAATTTCTTTCGTGTGGTAATTTCACTATGTTCATTTTTCCTCACGTGCTTCTTAATATTTCCGTACATTTCGATAGGAACCACTGTAGCAAATCACGACCCCATAGTGAGATTCTTGGATGTTTACGAATCTAAAATATTCCGATATTTGCGTTTCTTGCTTTCATTTTCTTTTCTGAATTAGGTTGCTACGTGCCAAAGTTACCTCAAAGATTAGTGATAATTTTCGTGAATGGTACGGTAAGAACGTGAACTTTTGCGTAGGGAGCGGCAGCAAAACAAGAATCAATATTTAATCCAAAAATTAGTCAAGGTTCAGTCGCTGATGTGACAAAACTCTCTCTGAATTGTGTGATGAATTTTATTACCTTGATTCAACAATATCATTCAGAGTTGAACTATTACATTATTTTACTTATAAATCCGAGGGAGAAAAGAGGGTAAATAACCATTGATGATTTAACATGTGTGGCCTGATTATTATCTTCTTTAAAAGCATTAACTAACGGTTTAGGTAATGGCATAATTATCGTTTCATATTCGAATTTCTTGACGCAAACACATAGAAGAAAAAGTATTTCAGTAGTGGAAGCTGAATCAGATTTGTGATTTGCGTTTGTACATAATTTCCTTCTACTAATAACAATAAAACAATTTAAATGATAATAAATAGTAAATTCCTAAATAGTAATTTCGTTGTACAACGAAAAGATTGCTCTGATCAGCATTGGTCCGTAGCCAGTGGTCAAAACGTGTTACCGAGTCAACTAAGAGACAAATAAGAAATACTACCGATGTATACATTTTTGACTAGAGATCCAAGTTTTCTTGAATTTAAGTTAGACGTACTTGTGCTATTACAATCAAAGCACGGGATTAAAACGTCTAAGTAGCTTCTCTTTTTTCATGCGAAACATCTTTTTATACCAAGCATCACTAAAGTGTTTTATCAAACATATCATTACACATGGTTAACCTTTACATCACCGGAGAAAAGAGGTTTCCTCCACTGAAGGCAAAGCTATTAAATGCTCTAAGAATAATTTGTCTACCTCTATGCAACGTGGCCGTTTCAAAGAGCTTACTGGGCATGCAGAAGGCTTTCATGATTGGTTGGCACAGCGTTAGCCTACTCTCATCTCTTTGAACATCCAAACAGCGGAGCTAGCGATAAGCTATCGCTATGCATTTGATTTCCCAGAGCCTAGCTGTGATAAGTTCGCTCGGGCCTTCTAACATCGAAATTAGTGACTGGAATGCTTGTGTTTGACTTTTATGTTAATTTTGATTGTAACTTCGACGCTGAAGCTCGGATATTGCGGAAGGCAAATACGGCACGAACGCTTGCAGAAATTATACTCAAAAATAGAGGGAGTTGCTTTACCAGTTTGGGAGCTAATTCTTCATTTACTCGGGATTATCCCGCCATCGAGTAAAGGCCTGCCAGACACGGAAAACTTGCGCCTGTGAGTGTTGAAACGCGCGATGAAGCGTAGAACAGCGTCGAATGTTGACTGTCTGACTGTGGCTGACTGTCTGACTATTTATGTGTACCTCCCTTTTAAGCTAATATTCGTCGCTTCTTTTCAATAGCGATCCTTACGTAGACCTAATTTCCATTATTTTTTCTTACGTAATTCATTGGACATGTCAACGGCCTTGCACGATAACTAGAGCTCCTCACATAAACATCAGTTTTTCTTGTTGTTTTATCTTTCTTTATTCCCTCTCCCTAAATTTTGCAGCGTTTCTTTATTTTCACGCGCGTACTGTAGGGTGAGATACTTGAGACGAAATGCTGCTTAATGTTAAACATCGTCTAAAGTTACTAATCTGCTTCACGGTGTGTCATTATAAGTTGAAATGTTCAGTGATCAGAGTCGAATTTGAGAATGCATGAAAGAACAAACTCAAAAATTCATCCAATCTACAAAACGACGACGAAAACTAGTCTGACGTTTAAATAGTCGAGTTGTGATTCGATGACTACAGAGGATTGTTACGACCTACATCGAGATCCTTTTCTTAGAAATGGGATTCATTCACATGGTAAAATAATACGACCAATTTCGTTTTTACAACGATTTGAAATCACAGAACAAAGCAAAATATCGAAAGAGCGCAAAACGTAGATGTCATGTTAATAAAAGTTACCCGTTATTTTCGGTTCCATTAAAAAACTGGGGCTCGCATTTCGAAACAAGTGTAGCAATAAGAGTCACAAAAATAATCGTGAACCATTAATCATACCATTTATGATTCCTGCTTAAATATTTTTATGGTGCGTGTGTGTTATGGATAAAAAGAATTATTTTTAAGAACCCATTTCTGTTCATGAAATTGGCAATTGTTTATTCAACCGTTCAATTATGTGGAAAATTTAATTATAGGGAAAGATAGAGATTGAAGAGAAAAGAACCAGCACTAAACTCGCTTAAGAAATTTTTCACTTTGCTTGAATCGCAATGCCAATAGAAATTTAAAAGCGAAGAAAATGCTAATAAAACTAGTCATATTTACTCAAATTGAGAAAAAACAAAATCGAAAACGTTTCAGAGTCCAGCTCCATCTTCAGTTCTGTAAAATACAAAGAATTCAAAAAAGTGCAAAAAGTACAAACATTACGAAGAATACAAGCAATACAAAAAATTAAAACAAACACAATTGTATCAACAAAAGATAAACTCGCCTATTTTTGGCGACGGAAGAGAGATATTCTCAAATCCTAGACCACCACATCTTGTGTTTCTTTATCAATCGCTTGGCACGAATAGAGTTGGCCCAACTTATTCGAGGATTACGTCTCAATCAACAACAAAGACTTTCGACACTCCGCGTTGATTCGAGCGGTTGAAACTTTACCGAAATCAGCTAATCGAATTTTTGGTAGCAACAAGGTTTCCGCATGTCCCATGCTACTCAAGCAAGCGAAACGATTAGTTCGATTCTACGAGGCATTAAAATAGTTTTGCAGGGTGAACATTGTAAAAAATTCCTCCTTTGTAACTTGAATGGAATATTGATGTATGATCAGTATGAACAAAGGAAAGAATATTGTCCTTAGCAATTTGAAGAGACTTAATCTTGAGATTTTCTTAAGAAGTTTCATGGCACAACAGTTAGGCAGAACTTCTGCCCGAACATGGAACATTGGACGTTTGCTGTGTTGTCCGCAGAGAAAAACTTTCCTGATTGAAATGCTTTCTCTGCGGCTGAAGGCAGCGGCTCTCAAAACGGGTCCCGTACTCTACGCGCCGAGGAGGTAAGCTGTTTACGTAAAATTGAGGCGCATCAATTTAATTTGCATGATCAAAACACGTAGAATGAATTGATGGATTCCGTTTATAAACCCCAGCGTGAGTTTTTTGTATGTCGTAGAGCTTTTGACCTAAATTCATTGTGAGTTCTAAATCAAAATCATTCGCTCATTTTTACGTTATTCACAAGATCCACGTTGCCGTTCACTTATGCTTCAATACAGCAGCACGCTACCCTCGTGCAGGGCGGGATTACATGTTCTGGGTCCCATGAATTAGATGAATGCATCTTGCATGTTTAACTGTGGCAACAGCCTACGTACTAATTGTATCTGGCATTGTCGTTGAAACAAAAACTAGAAACAATGTAGAAGGAATTTCACTCGAAATCATGTCGGATCCATTGAGTTGCTTCATAACATAGTCACGAGATCCTGATTTGGTGAGTTTGTTAGTCTAACACCTGCAAAATACAACAGCAGGACTCCTGAATTGGAGACAGTTAGAAGCATTTTTCTGGCATTTCCAATTCCTCTCAAGGACATTCGCCCGTTGATAATTGAAATCGAAGTATACGTATACACGATCTGCGATAGCAATGGTATTTTTCTGGTGTTCTCAATTCTTCTCAAGGACACTCACCCGTTGATAATTGAAATAGTAGTATACACGATCTACAAAAGCAATGGTATTTTTTGGCATTTCCAATTCTTCTGTAGGACATTCACCCGTTGATAATTGAAATTGAAGTACATGTATACGCGAACTATTATGGCAATGGTAAAAACTATCGTTGCAACTTAAAATTGAGTGAGAACAGCAGGAATAACTCGTGCTGTAATTTTGGCGAGAGTGACACCTGTGATGATCAACAGATCCCCAAACATGAGACGAATTGACGGCATCAGCACACCTGCGGCGAGGTGACTGATGGTATCGTGTTTACGAATATCTTGCGCAAATAGAGGAACTATTGAAGTTTCTTTGTAGAGTCCCCGAAGCCCTGCATTACAAACGTCACTCGCTGGGCGACGGCTCTCTGCGCGCGCGTTGATTAATAATATATTGAGTGCCTGGAACAAAGGCCCTTTCATCGCACGCGAAAGCAAGACCAGCGTCGGTAACTGAGCTGCCGAGGCAATTGAGTTCTCTGGAAAATCCGGACTGCCTTTGCTTTCATCAAGAGCAACTACATAATTCAATTCCATCCGAAGCCATGGTACGTCCGCACGACAAGAGCTGTGGCATTCGATCCTCTAATCCTGTTATGCTCCCACCAGCAGCTTCACTTGAACTCCCGGCGTAAATTGGTTTGGAAAGTTAAGAGATAACCGTACGCGTTCTGAAGAAAAACTCTCTGGACGTCAATTGTAAACTGTACGTCAATTGTAAAATGGCAAGCATAGCGCACGCGCGCTTATTGTTTGTTAGATTACTTGGAATTTCATTCCCTATGAGAGAAGTTAATTGAGAGTCGTTCTGAATAGGAATTGGTTCTCTCAAAGCGAACATACATTCCAACATATAGATGTAGATTTCTAAAAATTAAAAGATGTTTCCACAAACACATATCACCCGGCTTCAACTAAATAAAATTACCATTACGCATATTTTCTTTCATTAACGACAACAAAGATTCGAGAAGGTGACGAGGATTTTGAATAATATTTGAGGATATCTTTCCCACACTTAGAAACAATATGGCGATGACTACTAGGTACACGCCTGCGAGACAAATGTTTCTAGTGTAAAAAAATTTTGCAATAAGAATAAATTCTTATTTCAATGAGCTATGAGCCTAAGTCGCATGCTAAAATTGTAGATTATCCCCCTACATAACAGTATGAGTTTGAGGCTTGTTTGGAGTGCCCGTCCTGACTTCCACTCTGCAAATTGATTGCCTGAAAGCGGCACAGTAATTGATAATTATGTTTTCTTATTATTACTTATTTATATTGATTGAAATGCATTCCAGTATTTTCCTAACCCAAAAATTGACAAATTGGAAGAAAAAAGACTTAACACGTTCATCCAAGAACGTTTTTTACGAATGAATTCCAGGTATTACTTGAAAATGTCGTCTCTTTTGACTCAGAGGTAACTGAATTGAAGCATAAAGCTCTAACTTATATTATACTTCAGTTTGAGTCGCTTTTGCACAAACATAAATAGGATAAAAATCTGAAGGATGTCAAGGAAACCAAATGTTTTCAGTGTTCAACTCAACCTTCACTGCAATTTTCCTTGTCATTCATTCTATTTTCTTATTGTTTATCGTACAACTTTTAATCTAATTGGAAATTGGAGAGGAATCATCCGCAGACTTGAAAATGATTTTCTGAAAATTAATTTTAATGATACATTGACGAGCTTCACCTTTTACACACACGCACGAAATGGACGTCGATTAAATGGAAATTGAAAACCAATTGGTGTTGCTATATTTAAAAAATGCTTCAAATCATTTATAATTTGTTCACGATCCATCCTCAATTTTGAATTATTACATAAATTAGGTATACATTGCTGTGTGCTATATTTTCAGACTTCGTTTGGATTTGTTCACATTTTCCGAGTTCCACAAAAAGATTGAAAAAGTAAAAATTATAAGCTTTGAAAATTTAAAATTGTGAGAATAACCGAAGTTTTGAACAACCTAATCATGAATAATTCAACAAAAATTAAATTACGCCATTGTTTTCAAATATTGTCATAAACTACCAATGAAACAAGTTTCTACTAGAACATGAACATCACACGGTCGTGTAAACATGTGCATGTTAGCTATTTGAAGGAATATTGTGACCACATTTTGAGCCCTGACTCTGAAACAATATTGCTGAGCCCTGACTCTGAAAAAATGTTGTTGAGCCCTGACCCTCGAATTCCTCATTGCATCCTAGAAATACATTGCACGTAAACTCACGTTCTTGATTTTTCGATTAAATAAGATCACGTTAAATAATAAGTCAGTTTAAATCTCCCTAACCATGATAAAAGTGTTCCCAAGATAGGCAGGGAGAAGAAATCGTTTAGTGTAGAGTTAACGGAGCGGAAAGTCTATGCGCGAGGTGTGTCACAACTCACTGCGGTTACAAACAGCAAGATTAAAAGCAGCTTTTGAAATCAGCTACAAGTTGAAAAAGAACATAATACTTGCTAAACAAACAAAAAGTTGCATAAATTAGATGGTCGGTAACAAAACAAGAATCTATCCTATTTCAGTAAAGGGGAGGACTTTCTAGCCTTCAGACCGGGACTTAGATCTTCCATCTATGAGCGCAAATTCCTTCAGTGACGCTTGTTGCATCTCCCTGGCCTGTTTCTTCCAGAAAGCAACGCATTTTGGTCCAAATACACATCGATTTTAATTCGACCGTGTGCCTCACCCAACTAGACCATCAGTTGTTAAATCAAGGAAGCATTTATTGAGACACTATGTCATCTGCCATCATCAATTTTATGGATGATGGTGACCATGTGACCATTGTCACAAGGTTATGAGAAATCAAAATGAATTCCTAGGACTATTTGGAGATGAAAACGTCCGGAAACACGCTTTTCTGCAGTTTTCATTAGACTTTTTTTTGCATGTTTAGCGTTATACAGAAGTATTCTTAGACTCAGATCTATTAAACAATACCTACATTAGAATATTGAAGAAAATAGCGAAGTATCAGGTGTATGAGAAGTCATCATTGGCTTAATATAAAATTAAATTCTGCGTAAAGTTTAGTTTATTAGTTGAACGCAGGTGGAGCGGCTCTGTTGGTCCGAGTTCTGCAAGTAAATAAAGAGGACGCTCAAAGGAAGATTAGTATAAAAAGTTTAATTTTTTTGAGCACTTCAAAACAATGGAAATTGTACGTCGAACCTGGAGTGCTCGAGCAGCTTCATTAACTTTACTCATTTAACGACTTTGATTAAAATCTGCAAGATCTCTGATGAAAAAAATATCTCATGACGTCAATATAACACGACTAAACGCTGAACAAAATTTGAATGAAGTCTGGCAAATTCGAAAATATTATTATCATTTTACGTTGAGAGGCAAACGAATCAAGTTGCCTTGTAATTCTTTATGAATTGAATTTAGTTACATCTGAATCAGAGAACTTTCAATTCAATAACACATTCTCAAACCCAAAAATTCTCCGTTCCCGAATTTTATTCGCGCAGCAAAGGAATCAATTCATCAGCGCCATCAATTCGTCTAAAAACTCATTCTTAAAAACACCACTTTTCACCGTTGAATGAGGCCAATCACATCAAAGGAGAGTTCTATTTTGTCAATTTTGCGTTCAAGGCGCCTCTTTTTTAGCATTTTTCCAACACGAAACGGGAAGGAAGAAGACAAGACTTCTTCCTCCTGTCACCCCTCCCTTGAACAGACGACGTCTCCTTCCTGCAGAGGTGGGAACAAAGTGAGGAAGGAAGCCCCGGCAGCTGTGGGCAGTGCAGGAGTAGAGTCTCTGTGCCCTAATGGTTCATATTGTCAGGCTGTAACTTGAAGCAAACTCTAAAGCTCTTGGCAACTTTGCTGCAGACTTGACAAACTCTGGCAGACATGTGAGCGGAAATACTACGCATCTTAGCGCTGATGCCTCGCCAAGTGTCGAAGACGAGCACGCAAAGTTTGGGCCAGGGTTGCCGGTTGACATCTCTTGGCTAGAGGGCCAGCGTCCCGGCAGAATTTCTTATTGATTTTTATATCATTTCTGGTATTGTTGAAGCTGGTCAAATATTGAAGCGAAAAGTATTTTTTATTGATTTTTATAATTGTTGAAGCTGGTCAAATAAAGCTTCGTGAAGCGAGAAACATATCTTTTTGATTTTTATATCATTCATGGTATTGTTGAAGCTGTTCAAGTAAAGTTTCGAGAAGCAAAAACTGATTCTTCATTGAGTAATTCTGAAGTATATTGTAACAGTAATGACTGCATTAAAGAATAAAATTTTGATTGCCTGCATTTCATTTTTCTTTTGGATGTTTCAAGTGTTTTAAGGATCACGAAATCAAATTTGAACAAATAATTTTCTGAAGAACATTTTGAGGAATGATATCGCGCAATTGAATTCTACTTAGAATGCTCATAACGTGATATTCTTACCATAAGAGTCGCTCTCTACGTGACTCTTTCAATCGATGACAGAAAACCCAATGGCTGACCGCATTCACTTGCATTTTACAAACGTATCTCTCACACCAGAAAACACAAAATTGCGTTCAATACTGCACAGGCCATGTCCAATGAATATCCAAAGTGTGGAACGTTTCACCACATCCATATTACTTCGATATTCAATGTTTCAATTCAATGAGAAATAAGTTTCCTGATTGTGTATTCTTTGTTATTCTTTGTGTATTGTGTATTCTTTGTCTTTCTTTGTGTATTGTGTATTCTTTGTCTTTCTTTGTGTATTGTGTATTCTTTGTTATTCTTTGTGTATTGTGCATTCTTTGTTATTCTTTGTGTATTGTGTATTCTTTGTTTTTCTTTGTGTACTGTGTATTCTTTGTCTTTCTTTGTGTATTGTGTATTCTTTGTTATTCTTTGTGTATTGTGTATTCTTTGTTTTTCTTTGTGTACTGTGTATTCTTTGTCTTTCTTTGTGTATTGTGTATTCTTTGTTTTTCTTTGTGTATTGTGTATTCTTTGTTTTTCTTTGTGTACTGTGTATTCTTTGTTTTTCTTTGTGTACTGTGTATTCTTTGTTTTTCTTTGTGTATTGTGTATTCTTTGTTTTTCTTTGTGTACTGTGTATTCTTTGTTTTTCTTTGTGTATTGTGTATCCTTTGTTATTCTTTGTGTATTTTGAATTCTTTGTTATTCTTTGTGTATTGTGTATTCTTTGTTATAATTAATCTTCGATTCTTTGTCTTATTTAATTAGAAGTCCTTGCGTACTGGAGCTTAGGCTTGTTCTTGTGTCTATTGTGCTTACAATCAATTTATTAAGACTTCACGGTGCTGAGAATAGTATTTTATATGGCTTATCTAAATGACCGTAAACATGTTCGCTTATGCGTGGCAAGCCTAATTTAATAATTGCTCTTGATTGTTTCATTTTTTGATACGTTAAATTGCTCCGTAGTAAAACTTTGAGCTTATTTTGAAACTAGAAATTCAATTTTAAGGTATTGATAGTTTCTCTGCCGTCACTAAAAATCATACACTGGCACTCATGTTGGCTCAAATGTTTAGACACATTTACAATTATGTGCTCAAGTTCTTTCAAATCAATTTTTAACCCCAGTAAATTTATTTCCAGTTTCACAATAGCTACTCAATGAATTAATATCCTGAGGAAATGTGGAGGAAAAAGACTAGAGTATTTTTTTTTAAATTACTGTTGTAGCAAGGATCCAAAAAATATAAAATAACCATGGAGAACTTATGGGTGACACTCTGTAATAATAACTTATAACAGACAAGAACTCTGTTATAAAAACAATATAACAATAACTCTGTTATAAATAAAAATTTACAATAACTCTGTTATAAATAACAATAACTCTGTTATAAATAAAAATATAACAATAACTCTGTTATAAACAACAATATAACAATTACTCTGTTATAAATAACAATACAACAATAACTCTGTAATAATAACTGAACAGTGGTGAAATAAGTCTTATAAACCCTGGTCTACCGTTGTGCTCCTCATCTATTCGATAGTGCAAAATACAGAATGTCCCAGAGCATCATACAATAGTTTAGCATCATACAATACTTTGTATTTAGTTTCATGTTTCGGATTACATCTGATATGGGTGAGAAACCATCAATACAAGATAGAGTTCAATTGGTTTTTATGTTTGGAAGAGTGTTATGATTAAGTGTTATGTGATATGATGTCTGTATTTTTAGGATGTTGTTAATAAATGTGGTTTACAAAGGTAGAAGTAACTTTTTAATTAAGCAGTTCACCAGATTATAATTTTGGGGATATTAAGATCTGTAAATTAATGCCAATTCTAAGGAATATTTTGTAATGCGACTTGGTCAATTGATATGCATATGCGTTTTTATATAAACTTGAATAGTGCTCGACATCTGGGACTTACTGTATTTATCACCTGCTGATGCCCTCCGTAAAATGAAAGTGGTTCTCTCTATCTAAATAATGTAGTTCAATTTGATGACAGATAATTCCGCAAAACAGTAACGAAGTCATTTCATAATTGTGGATTAAACTAGCACGTGCAATTTATGTGAGTGAAAGGTGGTAAGCGAGAGAGGAGAAGCGTGAGGGAATTACTGCTATGTGGAATCACAAGAATCACTGATTAATATCCCTTGAATCACTAGATTTATATATTAGAATGTGAAGTCGGTAACCCGTAGATTTTCGGACAACAAAATTCAGTTTCAGTTCTTGTGTGTTCACTTCGGAATCAAAAAGAAGCGTGCAGATAAAGCAACATTGATGCTTGTGATGCTGATATGTGCTGTCAGATGCGAGTTTTGCAAATGCTGGGGCTGTACATGGGAAGAAAACTAACTGGGGCAAAGAAAACTGTTTAAACCCGCGGTAGTAGGCATAATATCAGTACCTAAAAAAAACAATGACATGGTAAAACACGAAAGAATCAAAATATCATAGTTTCACAATCCAGCATCGTACACGCGAGTTAAAACAGGGAATATAATATAAGCGCCTTTTTAGTCAACTTATCGAGACACTTCTGAGCGAGAGCGCTTGTGTAATCTGGTAGAAGAGCACACCCTAGATTTGAATTTGGATGTCCATTGCTCTCACAGTCTAAAAAAAATACAACCAAAAATGATGTTAGATTTTTCAACGCCCTTCTCGAAATAATTAAAGACAATTGTGTTCAAATTCAATTTTCATTCGAATATTGATAAAATACCTTTACAGGCTAAATGTATCTCTAATTTTGTATTGTATTTCACTGTTAAAAAGTTCTAACGAGAATTTTAACCGAGTAAAGTCTCTAATCCGAAGCAGCAAGTTGGCAGTTGTTTGTGAATGGCCAGTGAAAACTGAGCCTCACAAAGCACCTTCCAGTTGAGCAGGTGACTGGTCCGGATATTTCAAGGACATTGCCGAATCAAAAAATTACACGGCACGAATGCACAAATCAATGAAAAATACTACTAAAACACCTTTATGAATAAACAAGCACCAACGAGAAAATTGCAGTAATATACATTGAATACGGTTGCAGGCAATCAAAAGCCAAACGGCACCCTGTAGTAGCATCAGCAACTTCTGATACCTCGGCAGAGTCCGAACAGAATCTCCCCACCAGCTGTTCACGAAAGAAATGCTGATTTCAGCTCTCTTGGGTGCATGACTTACGCCGATAGAAGAAGTAAGTTAACAAGTTGACCATTGGTACATATGAATAAGTACCACAAGGTAAATTACTCATTCACGTACCGATATAAAAGAATACCATTTTAATCATTTCCCCACTTTCATTTAAAATAGATAGTAGCGTAGAAGTAGAAATGTTGTAGACCAACTATGTTTATCACGTTTTTTAGCAAGGATAAAAATGCAATCGAGCAGTAGAGACGGTTTTTCAATTCTGCTACTTCCAACCGAACCAAATCAACCGTAGCAACCGTGCAAACGTAGTCAACGTGTTGACACGTTCCCTGCGTATTGGGCCATATGTGTACCATTCAGTAATTTGTTCATTCACTTACCGGTATAAATGAATGACATTTCATCTCTTTCGTGATCTGTTTAAAAAATAACTGTTATCATGCGAGGTGAAATAATATCGTGTAATTGGTGAAGAAACGAGGTGAAATCATATCTCATATTCCTTAGGAATTACAAAAATGTTTTCGAACCGTAAAGTCGATTTCCCAATTCTACGACAAAACCTAACCAAACCAACAGTTAACAACCGCCGAAAAAGCTGGAAACGTGTTTAGGGTCAATGGCGGTACTGCCTGACCAGACTTACCGTAGATCCTATCATGTGAAAGAATTGTAACAATCAGAAGAGTCGAAACACCAAACCTATGGAATAAATGGTGAAACCAACTCACCCAAGGTATCTAAAATCCGTACTCTGCGTGTCATTCTGCCACTTTAAAAGGTTGTAAGGAACAATAAATGAGAACAGTGGTAGAAAGGTGTTCAGGTTAGAACAAAAAAGAAAGCAGAGAGATTTATTAGGCGGAACAAAATTAGACCCAGAAGGAAATGTTTTATTTTTAAAGCACACTTACGAAGAGACGAACGCTGTCACTTTGAATTTTTAAGAGTTTTACCGTTTACATCAATGTCATTTTAAAAACTTAGCAATAAGCGTTTTTATTTCAGACTCACCAAAGATTAGCCATCAATTATAGTTTCAACTTGAATAACTTCACTAACGCATTTGAAAACTGAATAGTTATATCCGAAATCAAACTTGAATAGAATGCTAAACTCAGCCAACAAAATTAAAGCAAAAGAAAACACAGCAAGAGCAAGGCAATTCAAATGGGGGATTTGGTGGCAACAAGGGCGACCTCGCAAGACAACAAATTAATTTAAGCGTTATGTTTTGATGGGAATTAAAAAGATTAAAACACCGTGCTTCTCTAGTAAATTTCTTGAAATAGTAATCCAATTTAGAAGTTCAACGCACTTTTTTCAAATCGCTGAAGAACCGTTTTAGAGAATGGTTTGATTTGTCACAATTTGTTACTTGTGATTTGGGTTACAAATAACAAATCCACAAATTAACCGCAGCAAGACCACAAATCTGCATCCCATAATTGTAAAAATGACTGCTGCTCACTAAAATGTCAACAGCCTGTGGAAAATTGTAAAAAATTACCTTCTTCAAGGCCTAAATCGCAGTAAACAACTGAATGAGGTGAAGCTCCCGCTTTAAATGTAAAAAACTAGAAGCATGTGAGAGGAATCTACAAAAATGGAAAAATAATTTCGAATTGAAAACGTGATTAGAATAAAAAGAAGAAGCAGAGTAAAAACGAACATTACATTTATTACAAACGTTTCGGAATTAAAATTCCATCATCAGTGCGGTAAAACGTGTTGAAGCAAACAGTGAAAACAAAAGGAATTTTCACTGTTCCCTTTACCACGTTTCACTGTACTGATGATGGAATTTTAATTCCGAAAAGTTTGCAAAACATGTAATGTTCGTTTTTACTCTGGTTCTTCTTTTTATTTTACGAATAAGATTCTCGACGAATCGCCCAATTATATATATAACGTGATTAAGTGGTGAAAAAAATCTCCGTAAAATTCGGCATTCATTTGTCAGACTGTAATATCAAAAAATTCTAAAAACAGTTGATCTAATGAACTGCTAAATTAAAAAGTTCCTTCAGCATTTTTAAACCACATTTATTAACATAATCCTGGGAACGCAAATATTTTAAAAACAAATTACACAAACCGAAGAGATTAGAAATGGCCGCAGAGTTTCTTGGCATCTACACGGACAGCGAAGGAAAGCTCTCCCTATGGCGCGGCTTATTACTTAATGAAGTTACGCTCTCTCTTCTTGGACGTCCTTTACTTACTCACGCCATGTCGGGGGCGGAACGGCGAGTATTTTATGTTCATTATTTCCGTGTTAAAACAAAGCTGTTCGCTCGCTGCTTGTTCCTAATTGGATCAGCCAGCTACTTAGCGAGATTGCAAGACTCGCCTGAATACATTCGCCTCCGCCGACCAGCGCTCTTGGCTAACGGAGGAGGATTGGCCTTTGAGGCTCTCCACACACATCCTGACCAGATTGAAATTCTTGGCGACTTCTTCAAGTTTTCAAGGGCAACGAGTGCAGGGAAATTGCCCTTTTTCTAAATTGAGTGCACACAGCAAAGAATATTTGTGGAATTTATATGAAGGCAATTGTGTGTTGGATATTCATACAAATTCGTATAGGTCAATTTAGTGGTAGAAAAAAAGAGAGTCCCATTGTTTCAGCCGCAGTATAGCGTAAGCTTTTAGGTTGTCAAAGTGCCCAGTTACATAAAAAGACGTGGTCATTGAATATACGTTCTTTTAAAGATTTTCTTCCGTAGAAGAAACACAACGATAACAAATCAAACCATTATCTAAAACGGCTCTTCAGCAATTTGAAAAAAATGGACCTAACTTCTAAATTGGATTACTGTTTCAAGAAATTTGCTAGAGAAGCACGGTGTTTGAATCTTTTTAATTCCCATCTATAAAACTTAAAGGAAAGAAAAGTTTATTACACCTCATTCAGTTACACGAAGAAAAGACTTCGAGAACCCGAGCAAAACCTGGTCAATTTTAGATTGTGAGAAAGTTAAATGCTGATGTTAGGCTTCAAGACTTACAAGAAAGTTTAAGGCTAATGTGAAGGTTTAAAACCGATGCGAAGATTCAAGGCCGGTGTGAAGATTCATAGCAATGTGAAGATTCATAGCAATGTGAAGATTCATAGCAATGTGAAGATTCATGGCAATGTGAAGATTCATAGCAATGTGAAGATTCATAGTAATGTGAAGATTCATAGCAATGTGAAGATTCATAGCAATGTGAAGATTCATAGCAATGTGAAGATTCATAGCAATGTGAAGATTTAAAGCGGTATGAAAGTTGAAGCGTATGAAGATTCTAGGCCTGTACGATAAATCAATGCCAATGTGTAAGTTAAAGGCCTATAAGAGAATACAAAGCTTATAATATATGAAAGTTTCAGAATCAAGGCTGAAATACAGAGGATCAAGACCGATGTGACGGTTCAAACCGCTGACTCAAACATGGCGGTAAAATTAAAAAAATGCATGTAAGAAGCATCAAAAACTGAAGGAAAGACATCAGTAAAGTATCGTAAAGTATCGTATATATGAACTCAAACACCTTATGGTAAATACTTTATAAATAATTTACTAAGTTCAGTGTTGGAGGAAAAATTTAGTGCCTGGAAGCGTTTTGTTGAATTTTAAGAATTTGCGTCCTATTTTACGGAACAATGTCATGAATACATTTTAACGGAACTGTTTCTTTTTGATTGCGGTTCGCATGATTTATGTAACAAATTATCACGAAATATTGTTCGATATGATAACTTTGTAATTAATTATTACATCGCATTTAAAATATACCTATACAAGCTATTTTCCACATCATATTGGGTATTTTCGTGGAAAATGAAAACGTCTGATTTAGACATTTAAATAAATGATTAAACTCACAATTCCAACGTCAATGATGAAGATTATTCTGCCACCAAATTAATGCATGTTATTAACTTTGAATCACTTATACTTCATAAATTAAATTTCCTCAAAGCGATCCATTTGCGCTAAATCAACAAAAATTCCTGAAGATAATATTCCTCCATCTGCTAACCGCACCAAAACTAGCGGCTGAAGGCAAGGGTTCAACCTCATCGAAAAATGCACTTTTTCACAGCTACTCAAATAGATGAAACTCAATCTGCTTTCCCTCAAAAAAAACAGCAAAAGCAGAAGCCCGTGATTTTTTTTACCACTCTTGGATAGCTTGAAATCCTGTCACCCAGGAAACGCACAGAAATAACTACAGAAAGTGTGACCATTTAAAAAAAACTTTGGATGGAAAGTATCGAGAAGTGAGATGCCATCACGGAGGCAATAAAGATCTCAGTCGCTGATTGGTGCGTCAGCTCGAGAATTGGAGCAGCGTTTGATGGATCATTTGAGTGTGATCCGTGGTACACAGGACCACCGTGGTCGCGCTGACGGACTGCGTCCTCTCTTTAAAATACGAACGGTATTTTCTCTCTAATACACGGAACGGTGTTTTCTCTTTAAAGCACAAACGGTGTCCTCTCTTTGATATCCTCTCTCTAAAACATGAACGATGTCTTCTTTCTAATACACGGAACAGCGTTCTCTCTCTAAAATACGAAGAGCGTTTTCTCTCTATAACATGAACGACGTCCTCTCTCTAAATCATGGAAAGGCGTCTTCTCTCTAATACACAAGCGGTGTTTTCTCTCTAAAATTCGAACGGCATCCTCTCTCTAAAATATGAACGGTGTTTTCTCTCTTAATCATGAACGGCGTGCTCTCTCTAAAATATGAACAGGGTCTTCTCTCTTAATCATGAACGGCGTCCTCCCTCTGAAATATGAACGGGGTCTTCTCTCTTAATCATGAACACTTGGTGAATTCAAAACTAAAATAGCTCGCTATCTTGAGTCTACACAAAAGGTGTAAGCTACAGTACGTACCGGAAAAGAAGTCATAAATTTTTAGTGCAAATTATCTTATCTTTTCATTGCATCATA